>VDFB02357027.1:0-41615 GCA_007258455.2 Sequoia sempervirens
TTTTTTAAGCAAAAGTGGGAGACCAGTTATAATTTTATTTATATATAATATTTTACATATAGCTAGTTCAGGCAGACATACTGGCAGGAAAGAACCAGCAAGAAAACCCCTAGTTGCAGTCCGAGTAACAAATTTTACAAAATATCAAAAAGACCAGTGAGGTCCTAGTACAAATGACCAATTGTCTAATTACAATGTTACAAAATTACATTGGTTGAATACATCAATACATATGCACATTCTCTTATGCACCCAAAATACCCAAAATAATACATCATACTAGATATACCCGTGACCCGAATACATAACACAATGGATATTACAAAAAATTACTAAACATAAGACTAATAAGCTAGAAAGCCACTTTCAAAAAGATGCAGATTTTCCACCAACATGCTGAAAGCCATTAACCGAGCTTTCTTTTGTTTCCACTCGTTTACCTTTGTGTTGGCGATCATGCTCAAATGAAGGTTTCAATTTGTTAATATCAGGCACATAACGATAACAAAATTTCTTTTTGGATGAAGATGGAAGTTGCAAATCATGAATGCAAACATGACTTCTCAAGAAAGAAATGGCATGATATTTTCTTTTTAAATCATCAATCTCCTCCATGGAAATGGCAGATATGTATCTGTTTAGAACTTGGTAGAGATGTGAAGAAGTGTCATGCATTGTGGATAATAGCATGCCTTGGAGTATGTCAACATAGGTCTCTTCTTATGAAATAAAACCTTCTTTGAATAATTAACATTAGAAATTAATACAGTTTGGCAAGCATATTGTATAATCACACTAGAAACCAACAATGGAAGATTGAGAGTCTCAACTAAGAATTCCACCTTATAGATAACATTCATGCCTAACAACTAAGAACAAATTTCATAAATAAAGTTCATGTGTTATATATGTCATGCCTTTTGAGGGGATACAAATACCATGAACTTTGAAATCCTTCTTTCCATTCCACAAGACCATTGGGTGGGTATACAGCTATGAGCCAAGTATTAATTTCTAATGTGTTGGTATTGAAAGATATACTCAATATTAAAAGCATCCAATTCTCCGCTAGAGTTACATCTTAGTCAATTTCTCAATGTATGAGTTCCATATATTTGTAAATTTTTCTTAATATGAAAACATATTTTATTTCATTAAAATTAACCTATCTATTCCATGTTACAAAGGATGCTCTTATTTTAAATTATAAGTATATAATTCAAAATTAATTAGTAATTTTCAAGATAGAGTACACAAAATTTCTTTAGTTAAAATAAAATAATATTCTTATTTCCATGTGAGAGTTATGTAGAATGGTAGTTTGATGTCTCAAAAATATTTCTTTCATATATACTAAATTTTATCATTACATTATGAGTGAATCATCTCAATTATATATCCAAGCATATAAAAAATTTATAGAGTGGAAAGAAAAATAATCACACATTTATCATATTTTTATATGAAGTTTCTATCAAAATTATTTATACTTATAGATTAAATTATTTTTTGAATTTGGTTATTTGGGTTCAACATGTCATGCTATAGGATTTTTTTTTTTTTTTCACCATGTTGTCATGTGTAGATAGCTATGCATTTTATAGGTTTAGTAATTTTAGAGGAAGGAAAGGTTGAACAAAATGCATAAGGATGAGATGGAACCTTGTTTACCTTAGGATTTGGTTCATACTCCCTTTGAGCATAATTGAGGGGTGGTTGGTCCTCTTGTAGACATGACTAATTTAGAAGGTCTTGTCAAGAGAAATTTAGAGGAGATTGGTAGAGACAAGAATCATGTTACAAATGGATTAGTTGGAGTTCATTTCCTCTACCATTCTCTTGAATTGCAACATTCACCTCTTGGCATTTCTTCTAATAATTTAAAAATATGAAGAAGGTTCAAGTTTAGAAGATTATAGGACCCCTTTATTCCCTTTGGTCTCAAGTTTGGAAACTAAAGATGGAAACTCCATTACAAACCTGAACTAGGTTTGAATTCATGGAAAAGGATAAGGTTCACAATAAGATATAGTTCCTTGAAGAATTTTGGATTCAAGTTGTGAAATGATATATCTACTAATGTTTTTGGGAAAACGACCCTCTTTATTAGATACATTGCCACTATTGGTGGAGTATTTCTAATTGGATGTTATTTTTCTAACTTACAACTATATTTTTCTTGTTGTTGTTCCATGCCAATATGATTGATCATTTTTGTCTCTTTATTGGTCTTTGTAAAAGGGTGGGGCCCTTTCAAAATTTCTATTTCTAATTCATAAATTCAACCAAAAGTATTTACCCTAAAATTAAAATATAAATAATTTAAACTTTAAAATAGTCTTTTTTGATATTATATAATAGCCTCATGTATTTAATTTATAAATCCTATTATTCTTTATGTTTAATCTCAAAATTTTAATTCTCTCAAGTATAGATTACAAGCACACATTCTTTACATTTTTTCTCTTTCTTTTGTACTATTTTGTATATGGGTGTCTTATATGCATTGCCTCAAACATATAATTTTGATGTCCTATACCTAGTTCTAAATGCAGTTTTATGAATGTATTCCTCCTTTATTCTTTGCTAATTGTAATTGAATATTAGACCTGTTTTTTAAAATATGGCCACCCCTCTCAATTAGTAAAATAAGTCATCTATTTTAGGTGGTGGATATTAATGCTAATTGTTTATTTATTGAACATACATAATCAAGACAACTTGGAAAAGTGTCTTATCTTTCTTTCTCATAAAAATAGTTGGAGCATCCCATGACAAGACACTAGAACATATAAATCCTTTCTTTAAAATGTCATTTAGGTTCAATCCTTTAATTCATGCAAATATGAAGTGGTTGTTTGATAGGGATCTCTAGATATAGGGGCTAATTCATGCATGAACTCTATTAAAAAATAAAACACCCATTTAGGAGGAAACATGAGGAGTTCATTCTAGGATTTAGACATCCTAAGACTTTTTGTAATGGAGGTTTATTTTCATTTGAATGGTTCTCATTCACTTTTACTAAATAAAAACTAACAACAAACAAGGCACACCCTTTTATTTATTCTCTTTTGAGTTGTAAAATAGAAAATTTAATAATACCTTCATTCCTTCTAATCCTAATAGAACTATTTTATTATACATTTCATTCAAACAATCTAGTTTCTTTCCTCTAAATTTATTCTTTGATTCATAGAATTTAGTTCCTGGCATTTTTGGAGAAATGACATAAGACTCAAGGCAAAATATGAAGGAGAATTTTTATCCAGAAGTTTCCATTGTATGCACCCTAAACTTTATATCATGTGAGCTGTTTGATATAATGTCTCCAAATAAATTTGTTAATGAAGCGTTTTGATATAATGCCTCAAATAAATTTCCAATAGTGTTTTTGATATAATGCCTCAAAAAAATTTGTTAATGAACTATTTGATATAGGGTGCATACAATGTCAACACTATTTCTATCATACTTTCAGATCAAAAGTACCATGAGCTGTTTGATATAATGCCTCAAATAAATTTGTTAATGAATTGTTTGATATAATGCCTCAAAATAAATTTGTTAATGAACTGTTTGATATAATGCTATAAATAATTATAGGAGTTATACAGTGAAATGTATGCAAAAGTAATGCTGGAAGCATAGGCGGGGAATGTTAATTTTTCTGGTAGAAATGTATCATAGAAATAGTGTATGTTGAAAAGGCTTTAGAAACTTTCAAACAAATGCAGTTTCAATTCAACAAATTTGAAAAATTCCGCATTTAGGGTTTAGAAATTTAACAAACAAACGCATTTTGAAGTCTATGAAATTCGAATTTGACAAACCTGGTGAGATATGCAAGTTGGGTTGATGAACTGTGGAGAGATGAAGTCAAGTTTTCCGTTCGCTGGAGAGATGAAGTCGAGTTTGTTGTTCACGTTCACCGTTCACCGCATGCACAGAGCACAGGGAAAGCAAAAAAAGGAAAAAAATGATAGTGACAAGTTTGGATTTTTTATTATGCCTTATTTGAGGGGGTTCGGTCGAACCCATGTTCGACTGAACCCCTTAAAATATTATTTTTTGTTTGTTTTAGGGTTCGGCCCGGTGTATGGAACCAATTGAGTTTGGGGAAAGGAAGAAAAATTTCCTTCCCTCCTAAAATTTGTAAACCACTGTGGTTTGACCAGCAAAATTCACCCAAGGCGTATGTGTCCTTGTAGAGGGATTTCAGATCTATTTTCCCAATCCTCTGGTGCTAGATAAGAGCTTTCCATTTTTGCCTGCAAATTTGTCAGATCACTGCCGGATATTTATGTGAGTTTTTGTGAGTTGTCAAGGTGTAGGGTTTTTATTGCAACAATGGATAATTGATATTCAAACTTCTTCCAATCTCCTTCAAACCTAAAACTTGCACATTCAAAGAGTGAGGAAGGGTTGTGCCATCTAGGGGCTTGCCTTAATCAAACCTCGTATTAGTGTTTCCACTTCCACAATGGCAATGCCAATGATAGGAAACCTATCCTTTTGAGGAATAGGGATAAATGACAAAAGGAATGATGAATCCACAAAGTGTTGCAACTCACCATCTTTCAATGGCTTCCTTGAAGGACTGAAGTCATACACATCTCCTCAAGGCTTGGATCTTGCTTTTTTAATTTTCTTGAATTGCTTGGAGACCTACAAAAGGGTTAGCCTTCACAAAAAATGATAACATAAACATGCATAAAATCACATATGATTTGACATAATGCTTGGATCTTGAATTGCTGCAATGAATCTTTGAAATGTTGCTCTTGACAATTATAATTATTGCTCCTAATGCTCACTTCTTGCTAGATTATTTCACTTAGTCTACAAATGATGCAATAACTAGGTATTTATATGCAATTATTCTAATTTCCCACAAATTAAATCCTAATAGCCGACTTTGGACTTTTGAATTGAAAATAATAAAGTGCCAACACCAATGTATATTTGAATTTAGAGCCAAAATAGGGGGACTAATTTTCCCTAGGTGTATGTGTTCCAACCCTATTTTCTAAAAATTAAGGTGTCGGGGGTAAAGTATTAGATGAATGCATTTGTTTTTCGCTTGCAATTTGTTGATAATTGTTAAAAATGGGCCACAAAATGCATAAGTTAGGAGATTAAGGGTTCAAATAGGTACAATAAATTAAGTGGAAGCATTTAACATAGTGTGAAAGTGTCAAAGGTGACAATTTATACATTTGCTACATTTAGCCCTCACTTTAGTGAGAGTATGAACTTACGCTCAAAATCACACTAAAGTAGAAAATAAATGTGTCAAGAGGGGTCTAATTGTCCAAATCTTGAAGAGATAGGAAGAAAAAGGATATAGGGGGAGTGCACAAGCCCCCAAGATCCAATATCCCATGGAAAGACAACATAAGCACAAATGAATATGCACATGTATGAAATGTAGCAAGACAACATACATGTCGAAAACATGACGCATACACAACGAAAAACATGATATAACAAAACATATAAATGAGAACAAAAAGAACACAAACATGATGCAAACACGAAGAAAACATAAAAAAGACACAACAAAACACAAGTTTAGTACTAAAGGGATTCAAGTTGATAAGGCAAAGAGACCTCAATCTTAAATTGTTCCAAATATCAAATGTCATCCATCAAATAAGTGTTAGACAAGAGAATGCTCCCATGAGGACTAGAAAGCTACGTTATGCCAAATCATTCATGAGCCACATGGATCTATTGGCTATCAAGTTGTGTTATGCTAGGTGTCCATGCAATATGATGGGTTCCACAAGGTTAGCAAGTTGTGTTATGCTAGACACTTATGAAACACATGGCCCTAATGTCAAGCAAGGTGCATTATTCTCGACGGCCATGTTATTTAAAAGGGGTGTCCATGAATCAACAAGTTGCATCATGTTGAATCTATGAACCAATTTTCCAAAGTCTCACCTAAGAAGGTGTGTACACTCACCTAAGGAGGCACAAAAACTTGCCTAATAAGGCGCAAAGACTCGCCTAAGAAGGCACATAAATAGCGAACTCACCTAAGAAGGTGCATAAACTTGCCTAAGAAGGCACAAAAACTCACTTAAGAAGGCACAAATACTCACCTAAGAAGGCACATAAATGACCAACTCACCTAAGAAGGTGCATAAACATCTAATAAAATGAAAATAAGATAAGGCCAAAACCTTAAGGGGTGTTATAAACAACACCACCACAAAAGGTGATTTACAAAAATGACAAAGGGACATTACTCAATACATGAAGGGTCGCACCTTAGGGAATATCACACATAACATCGCCACCAAGAGAGGAATAGTTGTGGAATAAAAGACTCACACCTTAGGTAATACTAGCCATAGCATTACCACCAAGGGGAACATCTTATGCCAAGAAAAGTCACACCCTTAGGGGATATCAAGCATAATATCACCACAGAAGAGACACTAACATAGATCGAGAAGGCCACACTTTAATTGACAAGGTCACACTTCCTAGGAGATGTATGTTATCATCACTAAGAAGGGACCATTTCTTATGAAAATGATGAGTGAAGGACTATATGCCCCCCCTTAAAATGTTAGTGTACTTGCTACACTAAAATTTTAAGGAGATAGAGAGGGATCCCTTGCTAGAAGGAATGCACCTAAAAAAAGGCTATCTAACCCCTTGTCCCTCAAATTTAGGGAGAAAGGTGAGCCAAAATGGATTATGATGTACTGTTCCTTGCAATATAAAATATGATTGCATAAAACTAGTTTATAGCCCCATGCATGGTAGTGAGTATTGTGTGATACTACAACTACCACATGGCAAGGAGCAACAACTGATGCTAATTACCTTTGGATAATCTTACATGATTAAGTGAAGGTCCTTTTGATGTTTTCGTTATTTTTGAAGGATGATAACCAAGACCTATTTTTGTTTCTTGCATGTTAAGCTCTACGGGACATAGATGCCTTGTTCTTTTACACCACATCCTTTTCCATTATAGCCAAATTGTTTCAAAATTTCATAACCTCTTCCATAAATGGATTTTATTTATTTCAAAGAAGGTGGTTTTTCATAATCACTTTCATCATATGTAGATGTGCAATTGGATGTTTTTGATGATTTAGTGATAGGTTGTGTTGATATCATTGCGACTTCTTTTTCTTTTCTTTTTTAATTTTGATTGTGTAATCTTGCATTACCCTATGAATGTAGGTGTGAAATATAATGATCCCCAATCATCATCCAACAACTTTGTCATAGATGAAAGAAACTCATCTTTGTCTTCAATTTGTAAAGGTTCCACTTTTGAAGTTTGTATCAATATTCTAAAAGGACTCTCTATTCTTGTTTCAATTTGTAAATAATTTTTCAAATTTAGGATCAACTTTTATTGTGTAAACCTTATTGTTGTATGTACATACTTCATCAAATGATGAAGCATTGAAGGCACTCTTTCATCTCATGAACTCATGGTCTACCCAAGAGAAGATTATATGAAATGTCATGGGGTGCACATGGATGAGAACTTTTGTAATACAACCTTACCAACTTTAACAGGTAATGTTATCACACCAAGCGTTTGTCTTCCCACATTATTAAAACATTTAATTGATAAAGCATTGGGTTGGATTAAGGTTTGTCCACTCCAATTTTATCCAAAAGATGAACACTACAAATGTTTAGTGCTGAACCATTGTCAATAAGGGTATGCCTAATCATAGTCATGTTAATAATAGCCATTATCATCAAGGCATCATTTTGTTTTTGCGTTTCCAAAGGGAGTAACTCACTTTGATGAAAGGAAATGTCCATACTAGCTAAATTCATATTTTCAAGTAAAGATGCCACATCATCTAGTTGCACACTAGTAGGGAGAACAAATTTTTCAAAGCATTTTGAAGCATGCCATGATAAATAGGTGATGTTTGAATCAAATCCCACACATAAATCTTAGTTGGGGTATTATGAAGTTGATCTACAATATCATACTCCTTACCACTACACTTTGATGAATATTAGGTGCAAGTGGGAAGTATGGTTGAGGTAATGGGATGGATGTTGGCGTTTGTTTTGGTTGCTTATTATTTCTAGTGTTATATGTGTGAGCAACTGCGTGATAAATTGGTTGTTGCAGCACATGATTACTACTAAGTTGTTTTGAAAAGTTTAGGATATGGCCATGAGGTTTAGGAGGTCCTATAATGAGAAGGGATTTAGGATAGCTAATAATTAGTGGAATTTTAGGAGGTCCAATAACTAAAGGAGATCTAATAACCAATTGTGTGTTCATAACCTCAACAAAGTTAACTACTTGTTGATGATCTTCTATTGATGGGGGATCTAATGTCACCTTAGCATCTTCATCTATGCAATCCATCTTATTGTCTTTTTAAATTAATGTATTAATGATTTCATGCTCTTGTCCAACAATATCTTCCCAAGTAGGAGAGGTAAGGGGAGAGAAACAAACAAGATTCTCATGATGCTCAATGATTGGATCTTCTAACACCAATATACCTTCTTCACAAGTAGGTGAGGTATCAGGAAAAGAACAAACATGATTGCCATAATTTTCAATGATTGCAATCTCTTGCACTAGGCTAATCTCTCATATAGGAGAGATAATGAGAGAGGGATCAATGAAAAATAACAAAAAAGGAGAAATAAACTCATTTTGACATGCTTGTATCAAAAATTACTTGAAATGCTTAACAAGATCAAACAATATAACATGAATTATAACAACACAAGATTTTTGCAATGAGAACATGATGTTATTCCTTATGGATCAAGCTAGCAATGTTTTTAGGAAAACAAATAGTTACAAGATTGATATGTAGAAACTGAGGCCAAATCTGGGCAGAGACTAGAGATAAGATTTTGCACAATGAATTTGAGCTTAATTTGGCAGGACAAAGCTACCCAGGGCATCTGTGTCCTAGATAGGGTTTTGAAAAATTGAAAGTTTGACTGTTTATGATTATGTTTAAGGCTTCTAATTATGTGTGCAGATAGGTCTGATAGTGAATATTCTTCTAGAATTTTCTCAATTTATGACAATGTAATTCAAAATGCAAGTGTATAACAATGTTGAAAATGTTTGAACAATAAATGATAATTTTGAATGCAATTTATAGATTTAAAATACAACAATTGATTGATTCTAAGATGCCAAACTCTGAAAATGATGATGTTGATGCAATTTTGAACAAAACAATGCATTCACTTTTTAAACTATATGGAAGATGCCTAAATGGATGCAATGAACAATTTCATATTTGATTTCAACTTTAAATGACCTAATGCAAGTTTTGTGAATGTAATCTGAATGTATATCTGACCTAAGATGACTGAAACTAATCCTAGTGCAACCTATGATGCAATATTGTATGCAATTTTTTGAATTTTTACGTCTTTTATGATACAAAAATGAATGCCTAATTAAATAATGAAAAGTAATGTAATGCAAAACTCTAGATTTATGGTGAATTTCTTTAGATTTTAGAAGGTATATATAATGTTAACATGCTAGGTTCACCAAAATGAAACATAGAAAAAGTGAATGACCCTAGGGTTTAGGTACTTTTCCTAAACATTTCATGTAGGATTTAAGGTAGAAGGGGTTTGATGGATTTGGACAAGATATAGGGCTGACTTGCAACCTAAAAGGTGAGTCAAATTTCCCTTGACCAAACTTGGAATGGATTTTGGAATGAAATGCAATGCAATGACTAGGCTAATGACATAATTTATTATTCCAATGCAAATATAGTAAACATAGAAAGTCATAGATAAATTTAGACAATTGAAATGGATAGAGTAGGACACTATGCACTTGTGGTATAAGACTAAGCCTATTTTTGGAAGACTAATTCACCTAGGGAATATGTGTCCTTGTAAAGGGATTTCATATCAATTTTTGTAGTCCTTTGGTGCCAGATTAGAGCTTTCTATTTCCACCTACAAATTCATGGGATCACTGTCGAATATTTTTGTAAGTGAGTTTTCATGAGTTATCAGGGTGTAGGGTTTTGATTGCAACAATGGATAATTGATCTTCGAAATTCTTCCAATCTCCTTCAAACTTGAAGCCTGCACATTCAAAGAGAGAGGAAGGGTTTAGCCATTTAGGGGCTTGCCTTATTCAAACCCCATGTTAGTGTTTCCACTTCCACAATGGCAATGTCAACGATAGGAAACCTATCATTTTGAGGGATAGGGATAAATGATAAAAGGAATGATGAATCCAAAAAGTGTGGCAACTCACAAGTGCCCTTCAATGGCTTCCTTGAAGGACTGAATTCATACACATCTCCTCAAGGCTTAGATCTTGCTTGCTTGATTTTATTGAATTGCTTGGAGACCTACAAAAGGGTTAGCCTTCACAAATAATGATAGCATCAACATGCATAAACTCACATATGATTTGAAATAATGCTTGGATCTTGAATTGTTGCAATGAATCTCTGAAATGTTGCTCTTGAATTTCTTGATAATTCTCTTGACAATAATTCTTGCTCCTATTGTTCACTTCTTGCTAGATTCTTTCATGTAGTCTTCAAATGATACAATAGCTAGGTATTTATATGTAATTATTCTAATTTTTTGCAAATTAAATCCCGATAGTCGACTTTGGACATTTAAATTGCAAATAATAAAGTTTTGACACCAACATATTTGAATTTGGAGCCAAAATAGGGGGACTAATTCACCCTGGGTGTATGTGTCCCAACCCTATTTTTTGAAAATTAAGGTGTTGGGGGAAAAGTATTAGATAAATACATTTATTTTTCACTTGCAATTTGTCGGTAATTGTTTAAAATGGGCCGCAAAATACATAATTTAGGAGATTAGGGGTTCAAATAGGTCCAATAAATTAAGGGGGAGAAAAACATAGTGTGAAATTGTCAAGGGTGACAATTTATGACGCTACATTCACAACTCCACCTTTTTGAGTTGTCGGTTTTGAATTTTCACAACCTCATAATTTAAGTTGTGGGTTGTGAATTTTCATGACACACATTATTATTTTTGTTTTAGGTTGTGAACTTCCACAACTTAATTCATTTTATTTTCTTTTAATTTTCTTCCACTTTATTTTCTTTATTTTCCTATAATAACTAGTTATTTTATTTAAAATAAGTAATTATTAAAACACCATTCATTGAAGAAATTTGAACTTGTTGCCACCATTAACGATTATTGTGTGATAGATCACTAGCCAAGTAAAATTTCCATGGATCAAGAGATATTAATTTTGGTTACAAAAATACAAAAAACCATTGATAAAGCCTAGTGGAAATTTGAATATTCTGTGAGCTCATCGAGGGAGAAATTTGTGATAACTTTGGATTGGATTTGTACTTTTAGTTAAAAGATTTCCACATTCTCAATGATGCCATTACAATGAAATCCAATAAATTATTTGTTTCCATCTCCCCTTGTAGAGAAGGGGGATCTGTTGCTCACGAATCCCTTGATTTCCAAGAGAGTCCCAAGGAACGAACTGTCCTAAACTACCTCAATTTAACTAAATGAAGAAATTGCAAAGAAAGGATTGAGGATAGAATATTAGAAATGGTAACACAGAGAACTTTAGGAATAGAGAAAGAATATCACTGAGGTTCCTATCACAAAAGGATAAGCTCTTGACTAAAGGACGACAACACAAGAGTGGGAAGCTAGTGTGGTGCACTAAAGTCCTAGAGGCACGTTGGCATCCTATACGGACATAGCACTATTTCCTCTAGATAGAAATACAAAGGATCTACTAACTATCTCAGATTTGAGGTCTCTTTAACCTACTAAATTACTAGAAAGTAAGAAAATGTTGATAAATTATAAGGTAGAGGATCAACTTACAAAGAGTCTTATGCATCTAAACCTTCCTTCAAGCCGTACATGAGCAACTACACATAAGGTGAACGAGGAAAAATGTTGGGGTAGTTTCAGGCCTTACCACAGTCAAACCCCCATTTTGGTGTTCCCACCTCCATGGACAGCCAAAAAGATAGTGAGAAGTAGATACATAATAAAATATACGAAAAAGTGATAAAAGAAAACCCTGCTCAAGGAGGAGAACCTGTATCATGAAGCAAAGACACAATAGATAATCCATTTGCAAATAGACAAGAAGTAAGAGAGAATTACCAACAGTTTGTGGCCCCCTCTTGGCTTGATAGACACACAATTGAGTGCTTGCAAGAGAGCTTTGGTTTTTGGAGGGACTTCAGTCCAATAGAGCTTCATTGTGAAAACAAGATTGAGAGAGTAGAAAAGCAAGAAGAGAAATCTCGAATCGAAGAGAGATCGAACGTAAGAATGAATGTGAGAATAGCATAAAATAATGAGTTTTGAGTAGCTACATGGGTGAGAAGGGTTGCTACTCTCAAAGTTTAACCACAAAGACATGTATCACGAGTCAAAGATTCCAAGATTCCTTGTTTAAACTCAGAAAAATGTAGGGATGCTAGTGCACCTCGTAGGCATCCAACTCATCATTTTGTGAGAAATGAGGTGGTAGATTGTTGTCATTTCATCGTTGGCCCTTATGAAGTTGAAATCATGAAATTTTGACTCATAAGGTTCTTTTCATAAATGTTACTAGGCACAATAAATTCAAGGGTCAAATGCACAAATGTGAAATTTCCACGAGGTGCAATTTTATGACATTACATTTTGCCCCCACTTTAGTGAGCTGGTGTTTGGAAAAATCAACTACACTAAAGTAGAAAATAGAACTTTAGAGCATACACAAAAATTTAAAATTTTATGGATTTGTGCACCAAAAAGGATACTATAGAGGACACATAGGTCAATCAGGTAGGTACCAACGATGCCCCCAGTGATCGAGCTCAGTGAGAAACCACAATATTTGACGTGAAAGTTTGTTTTGCAAAACTCAAATTTAGGTCAACTCAAAAATCAGAAGCTACCAAGATGAGAAGAATGCTCAAGAAAAATTTGATGGTTCGGAAGAAAAATATGATGAAGTGAGTATATGACACCTCTTGATTTTTCCCCTAGCTTGGTGGGGTAAAAATAGGAAAAACAACGGGACCATGAGTGCTAGGAAAAATAGGCCCTAGGGGGCCTATATATACTCGGGTGGGCCCTTAGAAGGGTCATTTTCACTATTCACTGTGAGCGTTTTGTTGACTTTGTTGAGAGAAAAGCCAACAAAATGCCTTGTAGATGAGAATTTGAGGACCCATGAATCAAGAAGCTATGGCAAGCAGTGGTGGAGGGGCAAGCAGTCGATTAGGTGAGTCTGAAAAACCTGTTTTGTTATATTTTATAACAAGTGCTTTAGCATTATTTTCAATTTGAGGAGCGCAGGCATCCCGCCCATGTGTTGGCTTCCCTCCTACACATTGGGGACCTTCGTTTGCACTGTAGTCTACCATATGCATTGGAATCCAACCAACCTTTAATGGTGAAACTCAGACATAAGTGCAGTGCACCTGCATCCCAGAGGTCACAATTAGAAAAATTTTGCCATAGAAGTTAGAAAATTTAGATGTAAAGAGATCTGAATTGAATCTTTTTTCGTTTTACAGGACTACCTCGAGATGAGAGAGAATGGCAGCAGACAAGTGCTACAGTTAATTCGTGACTAGGCACAACACATGTCCCTAGACGAGGTGGGGAACCTTCATCACATGGGCCTATGGTATGCTTACACCATGCTAGAGATGCTCTACCATGATCACATGTTAATTGCCCTGATAGAGTGGCGGGACTCGACCACCTCCACATTCCACCTTCTGATGAGTGAGATGACTGTCATCCTAAAGGATGTCTACCACTTTATCGTCCTCCCCATTCATGGATGGCGGGTGGCTCTAGATGATATGCATTCTTCCCAAGATCGATTCGAGGGAATCTATTACTATGCAAGGCGCACTAACCCTAGTGACAGGACAAGCCATGCTTACATATGTTGGTTTGAGCAGGGTAGTGTAGCGATTCCCCTCGTATGGAGGGCGATGGTTGTGACAGTTGCCCTATGGGTGATCATGGATGGGTAAGGCTCTCACCTCCACGGGGGCCTCGTCCACGCCATCATAGAGATGGAGGAGTGGATCTCCGTCTATGCATGGGGCCAGAGCATACTGGCACACTTGTACCACAAGCTGGAAAGGTTCATGCATTATGAGTACGCGAGCCTCACTACGTATACATTGTTATAGGTGTGGGTATTTTCTCACATCACTTGCACATGACCATTTAGATATCTATGGGTGAGGGAACACAATATTTTAATGGCACATTAGTATGATCTTGTTTTCCAGTGGAGATATGGATATTTACAATTTGGGAGACATTAAATGGATACCTTATAGGCTAACCAAATTAGATGGTGGCCATATAGAGGCATGAGATGGGTTGACGATCACAAATATCTATAGAACATGTAGCATGACCATTTTTTGATTGGTCATAAGGATCATATTATTATGCCTTTTTATTGGATCTAGGTGGCATGACAGTTCGACATTTTGTAGACTATTTCGCCGACTATTCCATTGTACACCCAGACTAGTAAGTACCATTTTCAACAGACCCATGCCCCCCCATCTATTTTGGTCTACATATGGCCTCCCACTTAACTAGAATCCACTTTGAGGAAGCTAAACTACCAGCCCATAAGAATTGTCTAGATAGAGCATCCAAATCCTTAATGAAACTTAAGGGAGCAACTTACACCATGCACCTATAAATCAGGAGTCCAGTTGAACTACACATTTTAATAACAAAACTCTCCTTGAAAAAATACAACCATTTGAAGGTCCAATAGCCAACACACTCTTAGAACTTGTCCAACATAGTTCATGCAATTCTAGAAAGAATGAGGGGGTATTGAAAAAGAAGATAGATTAGTTAGCTTCATCAATTTTTTGACCTGAAGCAAAAAGATAGATATCCAAAGCACACTTGAAGTTACTTCCTTCTCTAGATTCTTACAACTCACAATAAATCAGTACCATCCACAAACTATAAGTGGCTTTGAGGAAGCAAGTCATCTCCCCAGTTCCATCCTTGAATAAGACCTCATCTCAGATGAGCTTTCAAGATTCTTCCTAATCCCTCAACCATAATAATAAAGAGATAAGGTGATAGGGGGTCACCCTATCGAAGGCCCCCTGAGGTGCCAAAAAGAGAAGTAGGCTTACTATTAATCAACATTGAATAGAACATAGACATAACACATCTCATCACCCAATTGACCCATCCTTCTCCAAATTTGAAGGTAATGAGAACTTTTTGGAGAAATTCCCATTTCACACGATCATAAGCTTTGGCCATGTCTAGTTTGATGAACATGGTGTTTACCTTGTAGAGATTTATGAAATGAATAGCCTTAGTCACAATGACCAATCCATCTAAGATATTTTTCCTACCACATAACCCCCTTTCTCTTCCAAAATAACCTTGTTTAGCCACGATTGAGTCTCTCCGCAATTAATTTAGAGATGATCTTATAGACCAAATTACAAAGGGAAATTGAATTGAACTGATTTGGAGAGTTAGCCTCTTCTCTCTTAGGGATAAGATCCAAGAAGGTAGAATTCATTACCCTCAACATTTTCTTGTTTCTCTGCAATTCTATCACAACATACAACAAATCAAATTTGATCATGTCCCATAATTCTTGACATAATTTTATTGGGAGAAATTTTGGGCTGAAGGCTTTCCCTTTCTTCATCTTGAATACCACTTCCTTAATATCCTCAAGAAGGATGGTGCTAATAAGAACCTCATTCACTTTATTAGGCACAACAAAAGGAATATACTCCAAAATAAGATTATCTTCCACCTCTACAGTAGGTGAGTCATCATAGTACAAAGATGAAGAATAATGAATAACTTCTTGTGAGATATCCCCAAAGGAAGTGAGTTTCTCTCCTTGAGAAGAAACCAAAGAAGATATCATATTACCATGACTTCTATCCCTAACAGAGTTGAAGAAGAAAGTTGTATTCCTATCTCCCACTTGAAGCCAATCAATCCTAGACTTTGTTTCCAAAAAGTCTCTTCTCGTAGCTCCCATTCCACCAATACCTTCAAAGCTTCAACTTCTTCTTTAAGGGATTCCTTGGTGAGCCCTTGATCCCTATTCTTCCTGGTGATGATGTCCAAATGATGTTGGGCCACATATTTTTCTATAAAAATATTCCCAAAAGTCTATCTATTCCACTTCTTCAACTGATACTTTACAAATTGGAGCCTCTTGGAAAAAGAATGCATAGTTGTATTGTGGTCAAGCATGCCTTTTCTCCACCACTCTCTCATAAGATAATTTGATAGGCCAATAATTTGATTGATGATCTCTCCACTCTAGAATATTTGAATTGGTAATCCAATTACTGCCAGTCAAAGAATTAGATACTAAAAACCTATCTAATCTCTTAGAGATGTAACCCTCACCACATCTCTTGTTACTCCATGTAAACCTACCATTCCCTAGTTTTATATCTATAAAATTTAGTAATGCAATACTATCTCTAAAAATTAAAGAGGAAGGATCAAGCCTATCAACTCCCCCCTCTTTTCCTCCAAAATGGTAATAGCATTGAAATTGCTAGCCAAAATCTAAGGGTATAATGGAGCTAGGGACCACACATACCCAATATGAGCCCAAAGACAACTTTTACCAGAGAAATAAGTCAAAGTATTGAGGTTGGTAAATAGTAAGACTTCACTAGATTCAAATCTTGAGGCTGCCATGGATAAGGGGTTTTTGCTAGAAATCCATGATAGAGGAGAGATCTTATGCAGTGATCTAGGAGGATCCAAGAATCTCAAAAATATCACAGTCTCAAAATCTCTCAGAAACCGACATCATTTGATAGAGCTTGCTGACATGATCTTGATGCAACCTGTATCGCGTCAATAGGAGGTCATATGCAAGAGTTATGCTTGGTCAAAGGTTTGGTCAAACAGGTGAATCAAGCATTCAAAAAGGTGAAATTTGATTGTCTCAAATCCAAGCAAAAATGACACCAAGTTGTAGTGCTTGTCGTGCTGATTCCGGAACTATCCTCGGTTTCGAAAATGGAGTCCGTATGAGAAAAATAGAGCCAGTCAAAGTTTTAGTCAAAATGATGATGTCAGCATGTGACATGGCAATTGACTAGATGGTGACGTGGGAGTTGCAGGTGATGTGGCAAAAATCTCACAAAATTCACGTACCATGCTTTATTTTTGAAAATAAGGTGTGGAGGATTATTTTATCTCACAAAAATCCATCGGATTTTGTGGGATCCCAATCGGATTTGGTGGGATCCAAATCTCCTAAAAATCAACGAAAATTAACTCATGTGAAAAAAAACAAAACCTCCTAAAATAACACTAAATTGTTATTTTATTTTTAAACTCAACCCCATAAACTCAAATAGCCCGTGAATATAATAAGACAAGGGATTAAAAAACAAATTCCAAATGTTTTATTAAGGGGTTGTTTAATGTTTTTATTTTTAAAATGGGGAAGTTATTGTTTTTATATAAACGGGTTAGTGTTTTTTGTAAGGCTTATAATTATAAAAGCCAAAGGAGGGGGGTTAAATTGTTATTTTATTTATTATGGTGGTTTTTAACCCCATATGCAAAATTTATGTATAAAAGGAGGTGATGTGATAGGGCCTTTATGCATTTTTGTGGAGAAATAATTCGGATGTGTTTTTTGAGAGAAAATTTTATACTCTTTTGAGGAATTTTTGGGAGAGAAATTACAAGGTGTTGTTACACCAAAAATTGTAAAATTGCAAAGAGAGATTGTGAGTGATTAAAGCTTGGATATTGTAAGAAGGCTATTGAAGCTTGGCGATATCAATAAAGCGGTCCAACGTTGAGAAGCGGACCCGGAGACGTAGCTCAAATTGAGCGAACTCCGTTATCAAGTTGTTTGTGTCTCTCTTCTATCTCTTTCTTGTTCTCTCATTTATTTTGGTATTATGCTCTCTCATGAATGTTATTACAGATAATTGATTTAAAGTGTTTGAAAGGATTACTCAGTTTCATAATTTCAACGGTTAAGATACATAATCATGCATTACTGTTGGATCGGGAATTAAATCTGTAATTGGATTAAGTTTTGGAAAACTTTAACGTCCTAGTTTACATTAGTAAAGATAGATAATTCCTCCAACACTATCCTATGCCCCAATACACTGGCATTGACCTCTCCACCACAAATTGGAAGCCCTTTTAAACATACCTTCCATTGACAACTTAGATTCCTAGATGAACATTATATCAGGAGAATGCGCCTTAATCATTTCCCAAACAACCTTTTGTCTAGGGATGTTGTTCAAACCCCTTGCATTCTAGGAAGGAGAAATCATTTATGAGAGTTAGAAAAATGGGAGTCAATAGTCTTGGTTGAGCCTGAATCCACCAAATTATCCCCCATTAATTTAATTTTATCCCTATATTTCTTCCTCCCCAACGTGGAAGACTTCTCTGAGAGCCCTTTTTTATTTTTTTTACTGCAACCCCAATGTAGGAACCTCTTTATTACCTTTTCTAGGATCTTGAGCCACTACTTTTGACATCTTCTCAATCAAAGTGAAGCTCGATCCTTCACTCATCTCATTCTTCCTAGGAAGAGCTAACTCTCTAGGGATCTCCTGAATTTGGTTTGTATCCATTTGTGCTTTTATTCACTCAGCCACAAAACTATTATGATTGTCATCCTCTTTGGAGGTTAGTTTATCCACCCCCAAATTATACGATCTAGAGAGAAACCTTCCTAGATTTTCCTCATGTTGAACAATTTCCTCCAAATCCTCAAACCGATTATAAGTCACATCACCCTGTTTATCCTTGAGAGTTCTCTTCATGCCTCTACCCTTGTTGTGAGGCTTAATAGGGATAAAACCTTCCTTATCAGTTTTACCCTCTTATATAGGGGCTTTTCCTTTATGATTCAAAGGTGGTGGACAAGAAGGAAACTTGGGTGAAGCTCCATTGGCGGGTACCCCTAATGAGCTAATTTTAGAAAATTTCCTTTGCAAATGTCCATACTCATGATAGATTCAATAGTGAAATGGGAGAGCTTCATAGTCAAGTATTTGAATCCATGAAGTGGATCCAACCTGAATTACCATCAAATCTAGAAATGGGTTATTTAAATCAATTTCAATACAAACAGAAGCATATAATATTACCTTCTTATCTAGTTTCTATTGAGACAAACCCACCAGTTTTCCTAGCAACAACACAATCATGTGTAAAATATCACTCCTCTAGAACTCCAATGGCAGCTAGGGGAGCCTCACCCAAACCGAGACCCTTGAAGAAAGCTCCTCTATTAGATTAAATCCTATATGTTAGGGTTTTATGAACAACCCCACATGATTGTAGAAGTATGGACCCCTTCATAAGCCTTATTTCAATCCGCCATGCATGAGAAAACCACCATGAAATAGTTTTTGACTACTTGTATAACCTCTATATCTCCCTCTAGGTTAAAAATTTGATGAGCCCATGATTCCAAGAAAGTGAGGGATACACAAGTCCCCATAAACTTGCAAATTAAAGCATGCTTACATAAATAGTTAACATCATTTGCAATCGACTCTGATTGAATAACTAAAATCGAGTGAGAAAGACTTCTCTCTAGACAACCATTTACCTTCGGAGCCCAAGGACCCCCGATCTATGATGAGCCCACCTCATTTAAAGCATTGCTTAAAAAATTAATTAATTTAGAGTGGATTGACAGGAATGGGTCTACCCCCATCAAAATTTTAGAGGTTATTTTATCAAATCCTCTCGAACCTTCAATCAATATTATAAATCAAGAAATAAAACTGATCAAGGGGAAGATACCACTCTCTGTAGACCCGAATTCCTTCCCCATGCCAATACCACCACTTGAACCCCATGCAACTCCTTCTAAAACACTCCCACAACATGATCAACCACTCTTGAACACATAATCTCCAAACACCCATGTGTTCAACTTGAATACCCCACAATCACAGCAACCCACATAAGCACAAAGGATAGATTGTAGAGAAAGAAAAAAAGAAAAAAAAAATGGTGGTGAGCAAAGGGCCGACACACCCTAGCTTGCATTATCGAGCTTCTTCCCCACAACTCCCATCCATATACCATGAAATATTATCAATATTATCTTTGGCATTCAAAATACCACAAGATTTGATACCATATACGAGTTGGTATAAAATACTCTACACCATGCAAGATTTGGCTGAAGATTATAGCCACCCAAGATCTAGGAACTTCATGAAAGCATGGGAGAGACCAAATATGAGAGAATAATTATATTCTATCAAAGGATGAAAATGATAAATTGCGATTGTATGATTATTGATTTACGCATAAGAACCCTTAGTTATATAGCCAAGGTGAGACATAGAATTAGACAAGAACATGACAAGTGTCAAAATCCTATGTCATGAGACAACTAAATCAACAAATATTAAATGAATTAGGACACAAGAACTAAATGTAAAAAGATAAGATAAGATCTTATGACAACTAAGAACCTTCTAGAAATATTCCCTTGGACCTAAGTAAACATGTGAAATGACCCACATAAGCTAGTTAGGTAGAACACCTAATTCACAACAACAATTTTTTTCTAAAACCAAAAAGAAAAGCTTGCATATTGGATCATAAAGCTCCTCTTTCGTAGGGAAATTTCAAGTCTACTCCAAGATTCTTGCAGCCACCCACATCTATTATTATCCATGTTGGGCTCTTTCTAGAGCCTCTTACATGAAGTTGGAAAAGATTCTCCATGATTTTCTTTGGGTTTCCTTAGAGAACCACAAGGGTTATCGGGTCACTTAATGAGAATTTTGTTTCCTCCCTCATGAATTTGGAGGGTTTAGGATTTTATCCACATAGTGGTAAGGTTTGGTGCTTTGTACAAAATGTATTATCCATTCCCTCATTGGAGATGAATCTTGGAAAATCCTGATTTGACATTGTATCTCCTATAGGCATCTTGCTAGATGACTTGCTTGGAAGGAGATTGGTTTTCAAACCCTTCTCATCATGAAGAACGTAGTTCATGTAGAAATAAATTTTGTTACTAAGAGCATCTGGAGAGATTGGGAAGCCATGAAATCCTAGATGTTTTGGAATGGTTTAGGCTTCCATTATGGCATTTCTATCAACCAAAAAAAATCTAGTGGTCCCCCATTCTATAAGATCAAGGTCACCCTTTTTATAGATTGCTTTGGGTGTGGGCCTTGATATTTCAAAAGAAAGGATTTCAATGTCTTCCAAATTTATTCTCCATAAATTTTATGGGTATCATGTCATGGAATGAAATTAAGGCTAAATTTTTACCTTTCTAATCTGTATCAAGAAATTTTTGATACTTCATGGGGGGGAATTCTAATTGATATGGTTCAAGAAATTGGAATCCATTCCTCCAAGCCTTAGTGGAAATATTAGAAGTGGGCTCGAAACATTTCTTTATGTAACTATAAACCTTGACATGGATATCATTGGCTCTCTCCCCATTTGTCCATGGTGCCAATTTTAAACCATAATTGACATTTTCAATCATTGATTTTTATGTGGCAATGCAACTATCACACCATTTGGTCAGTAGTTCTGGAACTAAAATTGGCCTATTTTTCTAGTGTATTCTTTTCCAAGGTCTTCCTATGGGCTCTAGAATATCTCGTTTGGACATCCAAGATCCTCATTACCCTTTCTATGGGTAGCCAATTTTTTAAGCATTTCTTTTGCTTTTGTCCTAGAGCCTAGAAACTCTAGACCTAGATTCATGACTTCTTCAAGCCCTTCTAGCCAAATCCTTTCTCCCTATTTGTTATTTTTTAGAACCAAACTTAATCTCACCAAATTCCTATGAATTTTACATAATTCAGTAATCAACAAAGGTAAGTATCGGCCAACGAACAGGTACAAGATTTATAGGCTTGACCTCTACACTTCGGGCTCTGTGAAACCTAGGAGGGTGATCCTAACAATGTTGGAATTGATACTCTTGTATCAAATTACCAATAACATTGTAATTAACAGATACATTCCTATTGGCTGCAAATAGACACAATTCTTCAATAATTTGGCTGATCCTTTAACAAACTATTATCTAAAAGCAAGGAATGGGTAGATCTCATACAACTTTGCAACAATTTATAATGTATAAGTGATTTTCAATAAGAATTTGTTCTCTAATAGGTAAGACCGACTCAAATTAATTCAAAGATGACCAAACTAATAGAACAATGCTTTATCCATGGGTGATAGACTCATATTTGTAATAAACTATAATACATCAACAATTGAATCCAACATTTGAAGACTTGTTATATTGCTTTGTAATACACAACTCGATATATCCAGAACACAAACTTCTTAGTAATCCTAATACTCCACTACATAGATCTATGATTTCATCAAAGCATTTAATTAGTTCCTTGAACTAAAGAAGAAACAAAACCATACATTCAACCAAAGATATTGAAGACAAATAAACGATCATTGATCATTCTATTCATGATTTGTGTAACAAAATACATGGGAGAGAAATCATTCCAAAATTTTCAATTTTCATTCATATTCCATTTGTTGTTGTAAAACTATTATGCCTATTACAAGCTAGAATTCACACCTAAGACTCATAACTATACTATTCCTTTGTGCTTGAATTTACAAAATTGCTCTTGCATGAGCTTGAATGCTTAACCATCAAAAGACCCATGTAATTGGCCCTTAATTCCCATTTATAGAAACATGGGAGCAACAAGCTTAAGACCAAATTACAATTTCAATCACATTTTACATTTGACACACATTTGCATTTTAATTTCAAAATTCCCCAAGCAATTATATTTGCATCTTTGAAAAAAAGGGGGAAAGCATATAAGACAAAATGCATTTCCATTTGTTGAAGAAGATTTTACCTGCCTTCCAAACAACATACTTCATTCATTGTAACAACATCAACTATCTTTTTCACGAGCCAAAATTGTTCTCCACGTGCATGTCCAATAAGCAAAACTTTTAAACAAGAAAATCAATTAAAAGAGAGAAAACAAACACATCCATGTCAGCACCCTTTGTCATCAATCTTAATGTTGGAGAGAAAACAATATTTTGCAATACTTTAGAAAAATCCTAATATGTACTAGTTCCAAGCTATGTATTTTTTTCTCCCATTCATTATTCACCATGTTTGTCATCAACTTTCATAACACAGGCTCAATCTATAAACTTTTCCAGCCATGTGTTATACTCATCCTTAGTTGGTCATTTTTTATTCAACAACTTTTGTATCTTTGCATCATGTTGATTATATCTTGCATCAATTAAAGCTTTGGCTTCTTTAATGAAAATGTCCATTCTTACTTCAACACCAATCATATTATCAATGTTGGGATTCAACATGGAATAATCAGTAACACTTAACATCATCTTAGCTTAAGGGAGAAAATCTACTAACTCATCTTTCCACTTAGCAAACTCCTTTATTTCTCCCTTATCATTCAAAATGTTAGGCATACTATTCCCTTCCATTTCTCTAAACAATCTTAATTTTTTTTGGAGTTGCATTCTTAACTTTCCATGGAAAGTTGTTATCTCATTAACAAGATCAATTGCCTTTAGCAAATCAGGAAGGTTAGTAGGGGCTTCAAGGTCTTCTTTCATCTAAGATATCATTTCCTTTAGTGTTTCCACCCTGGTGCTCCATTTGCTCCACTCAGTTTGGAAAGCCTTTTGAACCCACAAATATTTGATGTTGGCCTCATGGATATTCTTGTATGCAATCCATACATCATCAACTTTGTTCACCAACTTTTTTACCCTATGTTTTATTACATCTTCAAAGATGTCATTGGCCATTTTAGTTGTTTCTATCTTGGCCTTCTTTGTCTTGTCCTTTTTTGTTTCCAATTCCTTTTTCAAACTCTGAATCCTCAATGCCAATGTTTCTTTGTCTTGTGTAGACACATATGAAGAGGAAGGTGATGAAAATGCTCTCATTGACTGGCTAGCTTGAACAATGGCTCTCATTTTATTAATCTCATCCAAATCTTTTTTGTAATCCTTCAATAAGTAATCATATTTCTTTTGAGAGATCAATGTTGTATCAACACTGAGCATTGTAACACATACAGTCAATTTTGTTGCTTGAACATGAGTTATATCTGATGCTCTTTCACCACCATTGAACCAATGACTTCTTCTACATGCCTAACAACCTCATGTTTACCAATGTTGGGTGCCATAGACCAAATTTCAAGAGTATGCAATTTTGGACTATACCTAGACCCAAATATGCGATTAGCAAAATTCTCCTCAGATACAGAGGCATGTGGGTATCTTCTTATTGCATCAAGTGCAGTAGTTGAGGTGAGGGTACATCTAGGAAGCAACATTATCCCACTTTCTTCAACAATTTTTTTGGCTTCTGCAAGAGCAATGGTTGCAATCTCAGCTATGATATTTTGTTCCTCTGCCTTTTCTGCCTCTTCTTGTTGAGATGGGTCCATACCAGCTTTAGCTTGCTCAATCCTCTCTTTTATTTCTTTAATTCTCTATTGAATAATAAACTCTTTGAATTCATTTGTTTGCAAAAATGTATCATCAGCAAGGAATTCATCACAAGCCTCGATCCTTGGATCATCATTGGCATTTTCATCATACTCCCATTTAACTATTTCGTCTGGGGGGATATCTGAATCAAAAGCATCATTAATCTTAGGAGAGGGAAATCTTCTCTCCACTTCTTCATCACCAGGAACATGCTCTACCATTTGTTCTTCCCCAATCACTTCAACATCCCCTCCTTGAAATTTTGCATGCTGCTCTAGAACATTCATGGCCTGGGGTTGTGGCTCTAGGAGAGCTTGTGCTCTCTCAACAGCTTCCTTGACCTTTGCCTTAAATTCTCCACTTTGATAATCATTTAATGTTGTAAAATCCATTTCAAAAGGGTCCTCAACTGCATCATATAGACTTATATAGAAAGCATTTCTTTTGATGATATCTTCCTCAATGTCACATATAGTAATCCATTCCTTTTTTTATTGAAATGACCACTCCATCATTTGTCAAGTTTCTATAGAAATTGGTGGGAGAATCTAGATAGACCCTTGCTTCTTCTTTTTTGCATTAACAAAACCCTCTGGGTCAAAACTCCTTACCTCATCAATAGGTAACCTTAGGTTATTCACCATTATTCTTAATTTTTCATAGGCCTCTTTGGCAGTGGCTTTGAAGTAAGCAAAGGCACATTGTGGCACCACCACAAAACCTTTCCTAGGAGTTCTAAACAACTCCTTGTCCATAAAATCTAGCTGCCACATCAGCTCCATGAATGCTAATCTATTAGAAACATACAAGGGTAGATAGTGTGGTGCCACCTTAGCTCCATAGGCCCTAATCAAAGTGTACTCTGAATGTAGAAACCAATCATCCCAATTGTGATTTTCTTTTGTTCCTTCCACATCTTTAGGGTGCATGATATCCCTGTTTAATTTTGACAATCTATAAATGGGTGCAACACCCAAACTTTGCAATATACCATATCTAATGACATTGCAAAATAACAAATAGTTTGAATGGGGACAATTTTGGTCCCAAATATATGTCCACATTTGGACAGGTAAGTCATTATTCTCATTATCCTTCTACCTCAACTTCAACTTCTTCTTCCATTTTTGTTGTCCCACAAATAGAAGCATGTGCATTAATAGAGAATAATGTGGAAAAACTAGAGGGACATTCCCTTTCTTCAAACTGATAAAACCATTGTGCATTTGTTCTGCAATGTAGGCAGCATAATCAAAACCCCTGTTTGAATTCAGTTTCTATATGTCTATCACCATCACCAACAAGTCAGTGCCTATTCTAGCATCAAATCTGTGAGCCAGAACCTGATTTAAACAATAATATGTGTTCTTGAAATAGTTCAAAAACTCTTCACATTCGAAGGGCTCAAGGTCCCTAGGACCAAATCCTCCCTTATTGCCCTTTTTGTGCCTTGCAAGCATATTCTTCTTGTATGTAAATCTATTATGTTCATACTCATTGTACAAATTTGTACTGTTGATGCTAACTATATAATTAGGGTTCAAATTGAACACCTCTACAATTTTATCCCTTGTTACTTCAAGGATCAGAGTCCCATTCTCACTCTTGATCTTCATGTCCTTGGGATCATAATGCTTAGAAATTCCATCATTACATCCACTTCCACAAACACATTAGGCACAACAAGCTTCCCAAGGTTGATACCCCATAGATGCATATATAATTCCCATCCATTATGTGGCTGAGTTGGTTCTCCAATTCCACTAGCAAGGTCAATTAATCTACTTGTTACAACATCCTACCCAGTAGGTCTCTTGCCAATTTGTGACCCACCCTCTTGTATGTCTTCAGAGGCACTCTCCATGAATCTGGCATGGGTTCTTTTCTCACCCTTAGGCTTTGGAGACGCTGTAGGGACATTCGACGTAGGGTTAGGTGCTTCGGGTAAACTTGGTTTAGTCATTGATGTAACATCTTGGGTCTTGGGTCTCTTTACCCTCTTCTGCTTAGGTTTTCTTTTAGGCCTGATGCTAGACTCACTAGGTTTGGGTTCACTCATTTTCTTAGTGTATCAAAACTAGAGTTTGCAAATTCAATTCACAGAAGGGTCTACTAGTTTGTACATTCAAGAAACAATGTTGCACAATGAAAACCCTCATAGACCTCAAGAAATTCTCACTTAACCCAATTTGAAAATGCACAATAGATAAACCATAGTAAAACTTAAGCACTTAGAATTCTTAGACCTCTTACTAACCCAGACCAACTCAATTCAATGCAATTAACACATAAAGTTTGATTATTTGCTTACCCGGATAGAGTTTGTTGTTATTGCCTTCTGCAACTATTTTTTGGAGCCCTTCACGTCATTTCCTCAAACTCGATTAGTTTTTCTGCTCTTGAATGATTACAATTGTGTGAATAAATAAGCCAACTACCTTCTTTATGGCTAGGAGATGGAGCATATCACCATTAATGGTTGATAGAAATATCGAGTGAGTGAGATGACACTTAGTTGTTTGTGTTTAAATCATGGTCGTTTGATCATTTTGTTTTAAAACATATCAATGGCTCTCCTTTCAACTCACTTCTTTTCTTTTTTTCTTTTAGCGATGCCCTCTAGATGCTACCACATAGTCCTTTACTTTCCTTATTCACCTTTTATTTGGTAGCCATCGCTCATCGCTAATTTGGTTCGTGCTCCTTCTAGCGAATCCGCAATAGTTCAAAGTGGCACGATGGGCAGTGGACTTAACAGTCTGTCGCTCATTGCGGATGTGTTTCTTCTTTCAAGAATACTATCAGCGATGTGAACATCCACATGATAAGATCTTGACTGTTGGATCAAGGTCCTCCTTTGACTATATCCATCTCACATTGCGCATCATGAATCCATATCTCAATATCCAGATTATATCAGTGATGGGAGAGAAGTGGCGATGGAACAAGATCAAGCCACGTGTACCTATTTCAAAATCAAGGGCACAGGAAACATCGTCTACAACAATAATTCAAATCAGTAGTGGAACATTAGAACAAAAGACCTCATCGCTCATTGCTACTTTAGAAAAGATAAGTGCATAGCTATCCACGATGAGTGATGAAAGGAATTACAAAGAACTTTAAAGGTTATGACATATCGCTAATTCAAGACTTAGAATTCATAAGAAATTAGCGATAGCAATACAACCAATGATACAAAGGAAATCACTTACTTCGCTCATCGCTACTTTGAAACTTAACGTTTAAACTCTATCTGTGATGAGCGATACAAAAGAGGATGAATTCATCGCGCATTGCTAATTGGAAACCCACAGTGTAAAGGTTATCAACGATGAGAAATATTGAAGGTGATGAATGAGAACTTAAGTGATTCAATTATGCATGTGCTTATATGTTGTTTTAAAAAGGGGACTACCTAGGACAATGTAAGATAAAGCCTTAAAAGACTTAGTAACATTTCATGCAAAGGATGTAAAGGAAAAACAAGGCCGAATTATCAACCTTATAAAATGAAGGATTTTCTCGGACCAACGCATATGAGAAAAATTAAGCGACTAGTAACAGGGAACCCTAACCACAAGGGGTCGTTCATTTCATGAACTTAAATGACACAAGTTGTTTTAAACTGATCGAAAATGGGCAACAACAGGTCAACAAAGGATTAGAACAAAAGACCAAGGGTTTAAACCAAGGAGAAAATCTTCTGAGTAAAAACAACTCCCCACCTAAAACCCTAAACCCTAACCCTTTGACAGACCAAGAGGATACCAAAGACAAAGCATTTTTAGACCAGTGGAACATGAAACATTGAAGGTTCTACTAGTGGCTCCGATTGGGGACGCATGCCTCTCACAAGCATGGAGAGATTCTAGATCTCATGGTTGAAGCAGACTAAGCACATGGACACTAAAGAACAAGGACTTTCCCGGACAAGGTAAGAGAACTAGACCAAAGTAAACCAACATATATACAAAAATTATAGGACTATACAACATACATGGAAAAGAACATATTTCAAGAGAAATATAGCTTCAAGAACTGTCCATGTACTGACAGTTCAAGAAGTGCACTTGTTAAGCTCTGAAGGAAGTAAGAATCCTCTCTATGTGTGTTGGATACCAGATAAGGGCCTAGCCATAGTGCCTCAAATTTTCCATGCTTTCCCTTATCCTGATCCCTTGCATTCCACATCAACACAATACTTCCAACTTCAAATTTTCTGGGAGAAAACACAATACTTCCAACTTCAAATTTTCTGGGAGAAGCTTTCTTGTCATGCAAGTGCTTAACTTGCAATTGCATTTTCGCATTCTTGTCATGAGCTTCTCTTCTAGTTTCATCCAGTTGTGTAAGGTTATCAATCCTTTTTTGCATATCATCATATATATTCTCATCATACTCCCGTACAAACTTGTACATCTTTAGCAAATTATTTTGAGGAATTCTAGCATCCAAACCATAGACTAAACCAAATGGTGAATGTCCAGTAGCATTATTTATAGTAACCCTATTAGCCCACAATGCAAGCTTCAACTTCGAGTCCCAGACCTTCTTATTCTTTTCAATCACTATTTTAATGATCTTCATTAGGATCTTGTTGCTAGATTCAGCCTGACCATTCCCTTGAGGATGGTAAGGTGAAGAATAAGAGATATGTATGCCATGTTTTTCACAAAAATCCTTGAACTCTTCTGACCTGAAATACATAGCATTATCATAAATGATCTTCTCTGGAACTCCAAATCTAATTAGAATGTTGTTCATCAGGAATTCTATCACAACTTTACTTGTTTCCTTCTTTGTGGGAATTTCTTCCACCCACTTTTTAAAATAATCAATCGCAACAAGTATCCATGAATGCCCCCCACTAGACTTTTATGATATTTCACCAATGAAGTCTATACCCCATTATTGGAAAGGGGCCTGAACAAAAATAGGTTTGAGTGGAAAACTCCCTGAGAACTTCAACTTTCCTACAAATCTCTGGCACACATCACAAGTCTTAACAAACATGTGGGAATCTTTGAAAATAGTGAGCCACTACTGCCCTTAAGATCTTATGAGCAATTGTCTTAGCCATGTAATGGCTGCCACACACTCCATTGTGCAATTCTTGCAAAAGCTCTAATGCCTGCTTTCCATCCACACACTTGAGCAACACGCTATCTGGGCTCCTCCACCATAGTTTGTTATCAATAATAACATACTTAATGGTATGCAACTTTAATGTTCTCTTTTCATTATCAACCATATCTGCAGGGCATTGCAAAGTTTGTAAATACTAAACAATCCTTTTGTACCAGCCACATGTTTGCATATCACAGATAGGTGCAACGTCAACACATTCCACTTGATTTATTTTATTTTCCTCCAAGTTAGTCTCAGCCATTAGCTTTGTCAAACCTTATCCTCTAACTAACTCGGTACTTTGCACATCAATGTTGAACTCTTGGATCCTGTTGATCCATCTGCACCTCCTACCTTTAATTTCTTGTTGAGTGAAGATGTCCTTCACTACAACACTTGGTACAAAGGCTATGACTGTAGCTCCCATTAAGTAGGTTTTAAATTCTTTATAGCCTTGATTAAAGCATATGCTTGCTTCTTAGTCATATCATATTTAAGTTTTGTGGCCTGTAAATACTTACTAAAGAATGCAATAGGTTGTTCAAATCCTTCATCATTTTTCTGCAACAACACAAAAGCAATAGTATGGAAAGAAGCAAAAGAGAAAATATGCATTGGTTTAGAAAAACCAGGAGACTTCAAAACTGGAGCCTCTTTGATAGCCTACTTTATGCTCTTGAATGCTTGACTAGGCTCCTCACTTCAAACCACCTTTTCTCCCTTCTTTAACATATTAGAGACAGGTCTTCTGATATTAGCAAAATTAGTGACAAACCTTCTCAAGAAATTGATTTGACCAAAAAATGATTGGATACCTTTTGCATTTTTTGGTTGTGGATTCTTGTTTATTGCAACTACTCTCTTAGGATCAATCCTTATCCTATCCTTAGACACAGTGTGACCCAGTAGCTTACCCTCCTTCACTCTGAACACACATTTTTTAGAATTTGAAGAAATCCCACACTCAAGTGCTTTCTTGAACACTTTCTCCAGATGCATACAATAATCTTCCTCTTTCTCATTGTATGCAGTCAGGTCATCTTGATACACTGCTAGAAATATGTCTATGAAATCAACAAATGCCACATCCATGGCTCTCTGAAAGTAGCCCCTACATTTTTTAATCCAAATGGAATCCTAACATAGATATAAGTGCTCCATGGAGTAGTGAAAGTTGTCTTATACTATGTTGTGCCTATAACACACATGCCCCATTCGAAACGAGGACCCTCTCTCTCTTTTTCGCCTTCATCTGGTCACTTTTTTCCTTTGCCTTGTTTTGCATGCCCTCGTTTTGAGTTCCAAGTGGTCAAGGAGTCCTAAAGTTATCATCTTGAGTTGACCAAAGTTCACCACCCAAGAAATTTCTAAGTCCTTCACTTTTGTGGAGTTCTGTTGGCAGTTTTCCCTTAGTTTTCAAAGTTGGCGTCTTTCTCCTACTGTAGGTTTCCCTGTGCGGGTTTCTGCCTTAATTTCATCATTCCATCGGTGGCCAACCCATGACGTCTGCCCGCATGGCGGGCCCTGCGTCCTTCATCGCTACCCCCTTTGTGAATCCATCAAGAGGTGATCACCTGGGTTCTGTTCACACTGCAGGCTTCGACCTTCCCGCCACTGACACTTTTGAAAACTGCACCCAGCTACCCCGACATTCATCGTACAAGCAATTAATGTGGACCATTAATGCCAAATTTCCTATAAATAGGTCTTTCGACCTGTCATTTTCATCCTGCAAGTCAGAGAATTTGTCAGAGCTCCAGCCTACCGCCGCTGCATTTGCACCCGCGCAACCTTCCAGGTGATTTCAAGTGTTTCCTCTACTCTTTGCTTCAGGATCTATAGGTATTTTTGTCATCAAACTCCTTTAGGTGGCCAGTTAAAACATTGAACTCCGCAAAAAAACCCACCTCAGAAAAACCTTAAAAATCATTCAAAATCAGCCCCTTAGGACCCTGAGAACTTCAACCTCTGCCCGTCGTTCTTCACTAGAGTGTTCATGCCCTTACGGCTTGCAAAACCCTCTTTGTTGCTGATCAGAATCTTAAAACTTCAAGTGTGAAACTCGAGGCCTTCGTCGTCACTGTCGAAGCTAGAGAAAACTAAGTTAAAATTGAGAATTTGTGGGACCTTATGGGTCCGCTCTTATGGACTTCCACATGCTGGTTTCCTATGGTGAGACTCCAAGCTGCCTTCATCATTCCCAAATGGCTATCCAACATCGACACTCCACCTTGCGGGTCCCAACAAGGTCGTGTCTGCCTAACTTTTAAACACCGAAGTTTCCTTTGCGGGCCATGCTTTGTGAGCTTTTGTCGCCTCATCGCCGTCATTTTAATGCCCTTCATTCGTGACCGAGTCAATTCACCTTCCCACACTACAGACCCCGTGGAGTCCCTTTCAGTTGAGACCCGTCTGAAGAAAACACTAAATCTAAACCCCTTTGCGAGGTGAGCCTTGCGGGAGTTCATCCATAGACCGCCCCGTTCTCACCACTATTTTTGAAACGACCGATGACCCACATCTGTCCGCCTTGCAGAACCCGACCTTGCCATTTCCCCTCAAGATTTTGGTGAAGTGACTAAGTAAAGCACCTTGCGGGTATTCCTCTACGACCCACTGTCATGTGACTATTGTTTATGAATGACCATTCTCCACCTGCCCTCCACATGGTGGAACCCAAGCTCTTCTCTGTCGTCCAGCCTTCTTGAAATGAATGACATCTTGCTAGGATGCTTTAAGGACCCGCTAATGCGGGTCTCCTGCTGCGGGACACCGTCTTGTCCCCATCATCCCTGAACACCTATCTGGTGGCGGCTTTCCACAACTCCCTACCCACAAGTTCCCAAGTGACCAAGCCATAAGGATTGAACCTAAGCCATCTAAATCGCCTATGGGTCCCACCTTGCGGGATTCCCTTTGCGAGTTTCCTCCTCCTAAATGTTGTTGTTGAATGACAGAGCCATAAACAGCCTTGATGTACCCTACCTCTGCATGCCTTATGCCCGCGCTAGCAAACGATCAATCAAATGCTCCTAAGGACTTCATGGTCGACTGCCCAATGCTCCAAATGCCTCAACACCTTGATGAACCCTTGAGCTTCAAATGCAGAGACTTGGACGTGGGTGGCCGCCTACGGGCCGTCATGGCCCCAACGCTGTTTCATCCTGAATTGTTCCTGATGACTACCAGCCTAGGGAAACCTGCATCCTTGGGCCCGCATTCCCTTAACAGACCTAAATGATCATTAAACGATGAGTTTTAATGAATTTTATGATCTTTGCTGATGATTTATTTGATCTGACCTTCGTTTTTGTAGGATTTTACTAACGCTTCTCTTGCTTTTTATATGAATATGCTTACCACATATTTGTTTGCAAGATTTATGGAATCGACTATAGGACCATTGGGAGCGTCCACAAAGAAGGAAAAGGGGAAGATGTCAGCTAAGGTATCGAGGGAAAAAGAAGACAAGGACCAAATGAAATATCAATTCCAAGGGGTAGAGATCACCTCCAGAGTCACCTCTGGTTGGGACACAGTCTCAGATACCAACCTCAGGCACATAGACATAGATGAATTTTGGAAAAGGTTCATAATCAACCCAACCATCGACAATACCAGAAAAATCTGAAAGAGTGGCTTAGCCAAGGCAGTTGGCTTTCCTTCTGCTCTTGTGGCCTCAAAATTAGTGATGGAATGTAGAGAAGCTTACCATGGGGGTAATAGGAAAATCATTGACAATGAGGGTAGAGTGTAGGCAGATTTGTCTGCCAAGTTCATAGGCAAAATATTTCATATTCCTACATTCGACCCTATGAAAGAGACATAAAAGGAGTACGCTGAAAACACATGGAAGGCCAACCCCTTGGGATGCAAAAAGCTAATCAACCAACATTGGTTGAAAGAAAAGAGGGGAAATGCCGCTAAGGTGCCCCAGGAGCTGTTCCGAAGTGATTTCTATGAAGATTATCATGACTTGGTGACCTTGTTGAGTCGGTTGATGGGTATTCCCACTGCTGCCTACTTCCAAGAGTGGATGTTCTATTTCATTGAGGAAATTATCTAGGGAAAAACAAAATTCCATTGGGCTAAAATGATCAGTGACAATTTGCATAACTAGTTCATGGCCATGAAGAAGACATCACAGTTTTATATGACCTCCTACTTGGTGTACCTCCTGGCAGAGTCGTTCCCTTACAAAGGCCTATTTGTTGCTCAGAGTCAAACTCCAGGAAGGGAATTGAAGGTGTATGATAGGTACCCACAGCTACAATACCAAAACTTCAAGGAGTATCACAGAGTAAATGATGCTTTTATTGGGAAGATTATAAGACTTCTTGGAGCGGATTTCGAAAGAAGAGTTTTGTATAGTGCTTGTGCGTTTATCCATAGATTCAGGTATTTGTTTATACAGTTCCTAAAATTTACTTACATTGGAACATAAGGCTTCTCTGAAACGCCTTACAAGCTGCACCGGTACCCTAATGACCAGATGATCATACTAGAAGTCTCCTGAAAACTACATAATGCTCACACTCTACTGAGCAATAAACATCGGGTAGGAATTCCCTACCCTCTCACCTTTGGTCAGGGCATGTACGCTATTCCTGTGGCCCAATACGCAAAATACTTAGAGAAGAAAATAGTGGAGTATAATTTGGACCTCCACACGGCCAGACCCAAGATGGATCCCTATGGCAAACTAAAGAAGTTTTTCAAAAAACCATACGCCCATCTTCCCCATATTGAAGACTTTTGGACTAATTACCAAGACGATAAGGAGGTGCGCATGAGGCACTACATGCGTATGACTGCTTAGTTTATGAAATCAATCAATCTGTTCCCAGTGCCCGACCAGATCGTGGAAGAGGAAGACACCATTCTGGATCCAAGGTTTGATGTTGTGGCTAACCTGCCACTACCACTGATAGACTAGAATGAGGAGGAGGTCAATGATCTTGATATTATAACCAAGCTAGTGGAAAACAGAACTAGGCAATAGGTTGATGCCCAAATCACTCAACTCAATTTGCAAGGAGTTATACTGACATATGGTGAGCTCGAGGATGAACTCGAGAGTGAGACCGACAGTGGGGCAGCTGCCGCTCCAATAGAGGAAACCCCAAAATCTCCTTCGACAACACGATCAAGAAAAAGAAAGGAAGTATCAGGACAACAACCCAAGCCTAAAGTATACTCCAAGAAGGCTACAAAAGAGGAATCTTCTAAAAAGGCAAAGAAGTCGGGAGGATTTATTGGGATGTCAGCTATTGAAGAAGACCTGCAACATGAAGGGGAGGAAGAGGCTGAGCACCCACAGTCATCACCTACTGCCTCTGCTCCTACTAGTGCTGCCATTGTTGCTACTACTCTGCCTCTCACATTTCAGGCATTGCTGTGGACATCTCTGCCCGCTGTGGACATCTCTGTCAACCTTGCTTCCACCTCGATAACAACCCCAATTCTGGTGCGGGATTCCTCCTCTACCACAACCTCTCCATTATCATCCTCCTTGTTGTCTCCCTCCGCTGCAATCCCCTCAACTACCACAACCATTATGCCTTTGCAAGGCATATGCAAAAGATAACCATTGAACTCTCTAGGGTGTTGATGAATCCTGTTGTAAAAGTTGCAATGGCTTAGGTTATTGCTGACCTCCCCTTCCTTCCTCTAATAGAGCCACCAAAAATGGAGGGTACAATGTAGATATCAAAAGAAATGGAGAGACGTCAAAGAGAGGTTGCCAAGGGAATAGCTAAGGAATCTGAAGATCCTTTTAAGGATGATTACTATGATCACCCTGAAGGTGGGATGAATGTGACCATAGATGAAGTAGCATATAAGGATGAAGAGTCACAGTCTTCGAAGGAGGACACGAAGGCACTCAATGAAAGATATATAATCAAGACCTCAAATCAAGAATTAGAAGAGGAGTTTTCCCAATAGCTCAAAGATGCTAGAGAAGAGGTTGAACTAGAAAAGCAGTCATCCAAGGAAAAGGACGTCACTGATGATAATATGGAAAAGCCATAAGAGCATCCAATGGTTGGGTAGGACAAAGGCCCCATTCAGAAAGAGGAGATACCTCCTGAGAAATAAGAAGAAGAGAAAGAGGTTGAAACAAAAGAAGAAAATAAATACAAGCCTGAAGAAGAAGTTGAGCCTAAAAAGATCCTTGAACTAGAACATCACGTAGAGCTCGAACAAGAAGTGGAAGGGGCACCACAAATAGAGGGTATCACTAAGGATAAAATAGCCACCACTGAGCTAGATAGAGAAAAGGATTTATTGATTCAGGACTCAGATGGAGAAGAAGAAAGAATAGAGAAAGAAGCCCCAAGTCATGAGGAGAAGCAGCTCCAACTTGAACAAAGAGTGGAAGGTGATCATGAATCACCAAAAGGGGAGTCTCAAATGCCCGATTGGCTGTAGAAGCAGCTATAGAAGAAATCCCCTATCCTCATTGATCCAAAGACTAGACTTGAGGCTATCTTGATGGGAGCACAAACAAAGACAAGGAAAGAGAAGAAGTTGAGAGTCCATTCCAACATCACAGTTGATGCATCTGGATCAAGGACCGTGCAAATTGCCACCCCAGTGACGGACAACGGAGAGGAGGCCAGTTACAATATTTCCACCATTGACTTGGGTCTCGCCACAAGAGAACAAAAGATTGACCATCTCCAAGGATCAATGGCGACAATCGTCCAATAGATGAATAAGGATCAATCTTCCAAGGAAGAGCTAAAATGATAAGTAGCGGACCTCACCGCTTACATTCAATAAGGGAAATCTACTGAGGAAGCTCCAACTGCATCTTCGGCACCCTAGCTTCTCTCCCAAGACAAGCTCACCCAGATGGAGAAGATGAAAAACTAGACCAAGGCTACTGCAGATTGCTTTAGGAAAGTGTTATATAATGGTGATATGGGCATAGGCCATGCTGTCTGGACGACCAATAAATTCTGGGAAGTGCAGAGAAATTAAAGGGCACATAAAGGATTTTTCATCGCTTCACTGAGTTGCATAGGATTGTATATCCCAAGCTCAATGCCATTCTTAAGATGCCCAAAAAGACATGGGAGAAGGAGCCGGCCCTTGCCAAGGATGATCATTGGCTGGTAGAGATATGGAAGATGGGTCTGGACCACAAAAGAGACATCCTAGAAAGAGTATTGCATGAAGTTGAGCTTGACCTTGAATGGGTCAAAGATCACAGGACGGATGGCGAGGAGTACTTAAAGCTGATGACATATTATGATATGCTCGTTGTAGAACTGGTCCTAGAAAATATCAGACCATACTTACATAAGAAGATGGAACAAGGGGCAGTAGATGTACTAATGCGAGACTTCATGGATTTTTCTATCAGAGCCTTCGCTAAGTTAGAACAGGTGATCAAGGCCACACCAAAGTGCACAAAGAACTAGGAGATGATCACTAGCAGGTCTAAGAAGTTGACCTTCTAGGTTCTTCAATCTGATATCCTAGAATGGGATAAACTTTAGGCATTGATTGGTAAATTTTTGGAGTATGCCACTATTCAGAAGAATGAGGGAAAGCCTATAATAGATGATGAGTTCCTAAATGTATAGTTGCAGCCAAAGAGCAAGCCACTACAGGATGAAAGTGCTACAGTGTCAAAGCACTACATGACAAAATAAGGAAAAAGGCAAAGATGTATTTATATTAGTAAATTTTGGGGGTAGGTGAAACCCTAGCTTGTAATGAATCTGATCCATACAATGTGAATCAATCCTAGCCATTCATTTTGGCTTTGGAAAACTATAAATAGGGGGTATCCTCTCATTTTCAGAGAGAGAGTTGAGTTGTTGTAATGACATGTTGTAGAAATTTTAATAGAATTTCATTGCTTTTGGTGGATTCTTGAGTTTCTCACATGTTGCATGATTCATCTTCTCAAATTTGATAGATTAGATTGCTTTAGTTTATTTTTCTAAGTGCTTTGAGTAGTTTTAGTAGTTTAATTGATGTTGTCCATTGATATTGAAGAATGCTATTGTGTTGATGCTTTCCATGTTCATGCTTTTTGCTGGTTATTGATGGTAAACAATAGTGTAAAGCTAGTCTAAACATAAATTCATTGTTGCACTTAAGTTTCATCTTTCATTTATGCTTTATGGTAAATGAACAACTGAAAAATCTGCAAACCTTAGAAGATAGCACTAGTTTCATGATACTATGTGTTTTAATTAAGTGGAACTCAGTTATAGGAAGGTTGTCCACTGTAGCATCCTCCATTATCACTGTTCATTGGTAGTTGCAGGTCTAGGAACTCTTACCTCCCTTTCCCCTTTTGACTTTTCTTTGAAATAGTAGTTTAGTCAAAGTTCTAGCATCATTGTAAAGCCAAATCTGATGTTGAATATGGAGTTTAGACTATTGTTCTGAACTTGTAGCAATTGCACATTACTCTTGAAATCTTAGAAACTCCATTTGAAGATCCAATATCCTTCCAACTTAACAATCGTTCATGCCCCTTGTGATTACCTGCAAATCACATAAATCCACTGAGTTGTTTTTGCAAGTCATGACATGACACCTAAGAAACCTTGGGGTAATTTTCTGCAACTTATTTGTAGGGAGTTTCCTTTCAAGAGAGGTAGTGCACTTGTGTGCTACCTATGTTGAGGAGGTGCAAAAACACCCATCAACATACTACTCAGATTCTTTAACCACCACTTGATTGTAACTTGAAAATCCATCGATCATAGAAAATAATTCACAGCCAGTTACCTTTTGTAACATGGCTTCCATGTTTGGAAAAGGATAATTATCCTTTAATGATGACACATTAAAAATTTTGAAGTCTACACAAAGTATAATGTCACCATTTTCCTTTCTGACTAGAACAAGGTTCGAAACCCAAGTAGAATGCCTGATAGGCTTGATAATCCCAACATCCCTCAACTTTATAAGTTCTTCCTACATTTTAGGTTGCAAAATGGGATTAATTGGCCTTTGCTTTTGTCTGAAAGGCTTGGCATCCGACTTCAAAGGTATTTCATGTTGAAATAAATCTTCTCTGTAAGCTTTCAAATCATCATAAGATAGTGCATACACATCTCTATATTTTCTCAATAAGGCATTCAACATTTCTCTAATCTTAGGTTTCATCTTATTCCCAATGTACACCTTCTTGGGAGCATTTTCTATTATGAGATTAACTTCCTCCAAGTCCTCTTTGTCAGTAGTTGTTTTCTTAGCATTACTTCTATCAAGGCCATCAAATACCCTCTTCAATGCTACTAGTCCTTTGGGAATCTTGTTAGTTTTCAACTAGATAATTTCATTCCCAAATATAGCCTCTTTTCCATCCACTTTTTCCACAAAGGCAGCAAAATCAATTTCTTAACCCTCATATCCATCAATACATTGCAAAAACTTCAAGATATCATCATCATCATTAAAAACTTTACAATTCTTGATATTTCCAGGAACTGAGGGTCTAATTTGCACTTCAACCTTTGAAATGCCAGCAAATGTAACATCATTTGGTAAGAGGGAAATGTTAGCAAGTAGGTCTACTGCTCTGTTGTTGCCCCTGTCAAACCAATCAATTCCAAATGCATCAAAATATCAATAGAATCCCAAACAACATTCCTATACTACCTCAATCTAGTATTCTTTGATGCATACTTTCCTCTAACCTAAGAAACCACTAGTTCTAAGTCTCCAATGACTCTCAACTTCTTGATACCATGTTTTTCAGCTAACCTCAAACCTAGTAGTAGGGCCTCATATTCTACTACATTATTTGTGCAAGAAAATTTCCATTGAAATGAAAACTTGAAGGCCTTACCATGAGGAGAAATAAGTAGGACCCCTACACCAGCTCCTTCTTTTGAACAAGCTCCATCAAAACGCATACTCAAGTCATTGTTGCTAGCCTACTGCAACACTTCTTTCTCCAAAGGTGCAGGTTGTTTTTATTCCTTTGTTTGTAATTCTTCAATTCTAAAGTTATCCATGCTAGTGTCAACAAAATGGATCCTATCTGCTTCCTTAGCAAACTCAATTATATGTGAAGCTCTTGGCTCCATCACAAGTTTGACATCCTTTCCCTCAACTGGAAAAGTTGCATAGAACATGTCATATTGCATGCTACCTCCCATGGAGGCATTCCACTTTATTGACAACAACATACCATAGCTTGGTGGGATATCCACCACAACTATACTCATAAAAAACTCCTTATCAAGCAAAGTAGCTAGTCTATATGGAACGTCATTAATGACACCAATAACTGGGATCTCTCTTGAGTCCATGGCATAGCATTTTCCATATGCACAATTTATTTTTAGACCCATTTCCTTCATTATAACTATTGGCATAATGTTTAATGAAGTCCTCGAATCAATCAAGCAATTCCTTAGCAGCTTACCATCAACAATTAAAGTCACATAGAAGGGGTCAATGTTATCTGGGCATGTTGTAATGGTACTTCCCAAATAAATTTGAGGATTTTCACCAATGTATCCTTCTATTGTTTCTTTAGTAACTTGATTCCCACTCACTTGGGGCTGAGTAAACATCATTTTATCTTCACAGGACTTAGTGGTGCCATTAATAAGGGCCACTACCTTCTACTTGTGTTCATCAATTCTCATCATTTCCATTAGAGGGACAATCACCTTCACTTGAGACAACAGTTGAAACATATCAACTAGATTGTACTTTCACAATTCATAAGGAATTACACTCTTTTCCTCCCCTTAAATCTTTTTTTTCTCAGACTTCTTCTCAGTCTCTTTCTTCCCCATTTTCTATTTTAAATTAGTATTTGAATTTTTAGTTTTGTCTTTCATAATATGAGAAGTGACTTCACCAGCCTTCTTTTTCGTGGTATCTTTTTTGGCCCAAATTCTTCGTCCCTTACTTTCTTTGGCTTTGGCCTCTTCCTTCTTAAACTTGGCCAATTCTTCTGATTTAGTCCCCTACTTCTTTGCACTTTGTTCCTTTATGAACATGATACCAGGCTTGCCTTGATAACAATTAACAACCCTGCTTCTTAGATTGTGAGTATTCCTGGCTTGTTCCACCAATGTTGCAGTCATTTGCTTATACTATTCATCAGAAGGTATTCTTAAAGACACATCCTCTTCCTCCAATTCCATAGCACAAATATTATCCTCAATCTCCTCATCTTCATCGAGGAAAATCTGCTTATTATATGAATCTGACTTTTGTCTTTGGCAATCAACATCAAGTTCCTGTGACTCATCCTCTGAAGAAAAATCCTCATCAGCAAAATCAAATCTATGCATAAGCACAATGATTTCAACATCATTTTCTTCCATTGGCTCATAGTCATCTGATTGAGCCTGTTCTTCCTCAAATTTCCTTGCCACTAAACATGTCTGAGAAACATGTGGTAATTGGCAGACAATACTCCAAGGTGTCTCATCAACAAAATTGACTGAGTTTTTCTCTAAAGGATCCAGAGGAACCTTGTTTTGAGAATTCTTTTGATTGTTAGGAATGGGCTTCCCATTATGCCAATTTTTGTTATATGGATGGTCTTGCAGCCGAGAAGGTATCTCATTCTTGTGATAGTTGGACTTTTCATTTGACAAACCTTTTTCTTGCTTAGCAAGTCTATAATTGATATCCTTCATATAATTTGCAACATTGTCAATCTTGTCCTCAAGTGAACCTCCTTGAGCACCAAAGTTTTTATCCTCTCTCTTTGGATTTTTGAGGATTTTTACATCATCCCTTCTCCCAACCTTACCAGTTGCTCTACTGAACTGCCAATATGGATTGCCATCTTAAAAGCTTCTCTTAATGTCTGAGGATTTTTATCCAATAGGCGATAGCTCATCTTTGCATCAAAGGCATTGCAATAATTCACCAGGAATACACTATCATTTAATTGTAAATGAGGGGGTAACCGTTTCATGGCCTTTTGAAACCTC
>VDFB02357028.1:0-30973 GCA_007258455.2 Sequoia sempervirens
CAAGAGTACACAAAATATGGGGAAAGAAAAGAATTCAGAGTCTTATTTTTTGCTTCAAAAATGGAGAAATAGCAATGTTACTATGAAGGAAAACTTACTCATGCATTTTGTATGCAAGAAAAATTCAAGAAATACAAGTTTCAGCTTACCTTTTCAGTGGTTAAAGAAGAATGCTTTCAAAAATCTCAATGTTCAGATGTGTTCTAGGTGACTTGAGAGATCCCATGATGACCAGAAGAAAAAGGAATAAGCAAAAAAGGAGAATACATCAGTAAGCAATATGGTGAAGCACATAGAAAAGAGATATGTTTGCCATTTCCTGAACAAGAAACTCAAAACCACATTTTGGTTCACAGTAAAGAAGGAAAATGAATGCACAGTAAAAGCTTACCACACAGATCTCAATTTCTGTAAGAGAGAACTCTAAAATTTTCTATGAAATCTCCAAAAACCCTAACAATGGAGTGGCAGCATAGCTTCTCCAAGAAGCTTATAGCAAAGAGATAAAAACTGGGGTTCTTTTCTCTTTTATTCTTTTAGGTTTGAAACCCTAAAGATGTTGACTGAAAAACAAATCTTTATTTTAAAAGGCTATATTCACTAATATAAGTCTTGGCTTATATTCTTACCTTCATATTTTTATAAGATATTCCTTTTGCAATACAATGTATTGACAACATTGATGTTTCTTTTTGACTAAGTCTAAATTCTTTGTATTTTTATTTTTGCAGTTGGCTTATTTGTAAAACAAGTAAATTTGATGATATTATTATAAATCATTAAATTATCTTGTTGCCTTTTAAATGAAAAAATAAATTCCAATATCATCACATATCATACTTAGTCAAATCAAGGAGTTGAAGAACACATGCCAAACATCTAGGGAAGTTATAAGGTTGTTGAAAATATTGGGAGAGTATCTAGGAGGTTTTTATTACTCTTGAGAGTCTTTTGAGGGCAATTTTTATGAGTTATCTTGATGGGTTAAGTCATTTTTTTACTTTTTCTCACATTGGGAGTTTTTTTTGGATGGATTTGGGGCCTAGATTTTAGGCATGATGAAGGCATCCAACCCAAGTTGTTAGAGTGGTTACTTAGTCTCTTAGGCTACTCATTGTAAGGAGTTTTTACTTTACAGTTTTGAGAGTTAGTGTTTTTTTTGCAAAATCCTTTCTCAGATTGGCAGACTTTGTAACTTAGTTTTCTTTTTGGGTATGGAATACAATGGAGACCTTTGAACATTAATGATTTCTTGCGAGTTTGGATTCTCTTTCTTTGCTTCATTGTGTGCATCAATAAGATTTCATCAAAGTTATTTGTGAGGTATTATCATTTCCTTATAGCTTTATCTCTTATTCAACACCTTTGTGCAAAAATATTATTAGTGCAGGTCATAGTTTGTGTCAAAATTTATAAATGGCTTATGGTTGTGAATTTATTTTCCTTCTAGAAGTCTGAACATTATGACCTTATTATGAAATATTTATGCAGTGACATACAAGAGTAAGTTGTGCAATTTTCTTTAAAAAAAATTTAGTCATTATAAGCATAGTGTTGAAGTTCTGAATTTCATAGTCCTGTTTTCAATTAGGTGCATCACCATAGAAATAGATTATCTTCATTTTATACATATCTTTCTTCCTTTTTCCTCATAATTCAATAGTTTAGGTGACACCATAGGAATTTGGCCTTCTCCGAAGGTTGACCTCAATCAACAAGAAAACCATAGCTTTAGAGGTCTTCCCATGTTACACTGAGGTGTTGAACATTAGGTTCAACAGGGTGCAATTTCAGTAGTTAATATGAATAAGATCAAAGGCGAGGCCTAATCCCTAGACATAAGGATGAAAGCCATGATGAGTTAGATCATGTTGTGAATTGCAATGAAGATTCCCTAGATGAAGAAGAAGAAGAATTATATCAAGTAAATATGTTGAAAGTTATTTCAAAAATTGGTAAGAGACCTAGAATTGAAATTCAAAATTATGCAAGAAACTTAAACCTTGAGGAATTGATTGACTAGAGCAATGATATGAAAGAATACTTTGAATACAAAGAAATTGAAGATCTGAAAAGAATAATATTTGTAAAAACAAATTTTAAAGGACATGTTGCTTTATGGTGGAAAGAATTTCAATTGGATAGAAATAGAAGGTGGAAAAGATAAGATCGTAAAATGGGATAGAATGGCGACAAAGCTGAAGAATCAATTCATACCTATTGATTAAGAGCTTGAATTGTTGAAAAGGTTGCAAATCTTGAGGTAAAAGGAGATATCTACTGAAGAGTATACTGAATAATTCTACAAGATTATCATTAGGACTGGACATAGTGAGGCAAGTAAAGAAAATATGGAAAGATACATCAATGGATTGAGAAAAAACATCCAAGAAGAATTGAGCCTGGTAAATATGACATCAGTTGAAGAAGCATACCAATTTGCATTGAAAGTGGAGGATAAGTTGAACAAGAAGTTTGAACAAAGGAAAAGAAGTGCAAGAGGAAGATTATAGAGGAGCGGATCACAATCTAGTGGGAGAAGACCATATGAAAACCAAAACAAGATGGAAAACCCTACCATAGTGAAGAGAGGGACTATAATGCATACCATGGAGGAAGAGAAGACATACATTTATACCGCAATAATCCATACCTTAATGATGGATATAAGAAGGGTGAAGGAAGATTTGAGAAGATACCATTTAGAGGAACCTATTTCAAGTGTGGGGGTGAAGGACATAGAGCATTTGAATGCCATCAAGGAAGTATCAGTAAGAAAATTGAGCATACCAAAACAGCAGATTATGTGGATGAATAACCTGTTGGATCCCCTAATTCAGTTGGGAAACCAGAAAAAGGTGAATCATTGGTAATGAGGAGAGCTTTGATGTATGAAGAAGTGACTGAGGAACTACCACAAAGAAATATTTTGTTCAGAATGAGATGTAAATCTAGAGAAAAGTCATGTAAATTTATCATTGATAGTGGTAGCACTGATAATCTAGTTTCAAAAGAGATAGTAACCAAGTTGAATTTGAAGAGATTGAAACATCCAAACCCCTATAAGATAGCATGGATTCAAGATGAGCATAAAATATTGGTGAATGAGAAATGTTTGGTAAATTTTCATATTGGATCATATAAGGATGAAGTATTGTGTGATATTATGCTCATGGATGCATGTCATTTACTATTAGGAAGACAATGGAAATATGATAGGAAATCAATTCATGATGGAAGAAGGAACACCTATACTGTACCTTCAAATGGCAAGAGAATTAAGTTGATACCTTTGGATGAAGAGGACAAAATTCAAGTTTGTAGAACTACTAGACTATGTTTGGTAGATGGAAGGAAAAATTTGGATGGATTGAGACATGAGAAGATTTGTTTTTCATTGATTCCAAAGAAGAGTGGAAAACTAGAGGCAAAGGATTCTACCACAGAGGGTTAAGAAATAGCAGAACTATTGATGGAGTATGGAGACAAAATATTAGAGAATGTAGCAGATGGATTACCACCAATCTGGAGCATTAGTCATCATATAGATCTAATACTAAGAGTAAGTTTTCCAAACAAGGCAACACATAGAATGATTCTGATAAAGAATGCAGAGTTGAACAGACAGATACAAGAGTTGTTGAAGAAATGATTGATCAAAGAGAGCTTAAGCCCATGTGCGGTACCTATTGTTCTTGCACCAAAGAATGATGGAGAGTGGAGAATTTGTAAATATTCCAAAGTAATCAATAGGATCATTGGCAAGTATATATTTACATTTCCAAGGATGGATGGCATTATGGACTATTTGAGTGGAGCAAATTATTTCACAAAGATTGATCTAAAGAGTGGATATCATCATATCAAAATCAGAGAAGGAGATGAATAGAAGACTAAATTTAAGACTAATGAAGGATTGTAGGAGTGGTTAGTGATGTTGGAAATGTGGTAACTTTGCAATATGAGCATGAAGTGTACATGGGTTGTTTTGATTATTCCAATGTTTTCATTGATGTCAACATTATGGAAACATAGTGGGAAACATATTTGGTATATCGGAAGCTAATCTCTACCATAAGTGTTTTGTATTGTTGGGATAGTATGTTGGTTTTTGAGTCTGTAATTCATCACAAGATGAGATATGACTCTATTCTCTTAATCTCATTATTATGACTTGTTCAGATAGCTATATCCAGGATCTTGAGGATTTTTGTGTTGTGTACAAAAATTTATCAATGACAAAGTTTAACTCTATACACTAAAGTTCTTTCTTTGTTTAGTATGCCAGTGTGGGAGACTATATTTTCTTATAAAGAACATTATGGTGTTGTGGTTCTAAGGGTGATCTCCTTGATGTTAATGTGATGATAAACTAATGTAATATCAGATCTAGAAGGTTTTTATCTTAAGAAGTATGTGTGTTGACTTGGAATTTTTGTGATTAGGTCCTATTCCTGGTCAACCTAATATATGAATTGTATTAAGAAGAATAATTATACTTTGTAGATGTTAGTTGGATCTCTTTCATATATATGCTAACTTGATATGATACACCACATGGATAAAAATGTTTTAATCTTATATGGTGCTGACATGAGGTATTTTGATTGTTTTGTTTACATCCAATTAGGCCAACCTAATTGATGTATGAAATGTACTTGTATATATACAAGACCTTTTCAGAGCTAAAGTGTGGAAAAAGTAAGTGGATGAAGAGAATATGTGATCCCAAATGATTTATTAGTTGCAAGTGGTATATTGTAGAAGAAGTCAAGGATCATAGCAGAATGGTTAAGTGACTGCTATGAAGAGTAGTACCTCACATACGAATTCTCATTGGAACTGAACATAGCACATGGAAGGTGCATTCCATCAATTCATACTATTAATAGTGAGCCATATTCTTGTGTATCTTGGCAGTTAGCCATTTCATTTTGTATTTAGGTTGTGATCCTTTTAAGGACAATGATGTTGGAAACACAAGAGAAAAGAACTGAGAGGGGGGTGAATCAGTTGTCACAGAAATTATACTTATTAAACTTATTCTTAGATATGATAAATAAACATGAAAGAATAAACCATCACCACATCAAAAACACACATAACACCAAGATTTTTATGTGGAAACCTTGTTAGGTGAAAAACCACGGTGGAGGTTAGTCCACAAGATTATACTCTGTTAAAATTATTATAAATGGGGAATGCACATGCATTTAGGCACACTGTCTAGAGCTCACTACTCAAATACAAAAGGCTTACTATCCAAAAGAAGACTCACTATCTTAGAGTCACATTCAGATTACATCCAAAAGATTTTGAACTGAGAAAATAGCATCTTCTAATGCATGATTATAGTTCCAGTTAAGCACATAAACTCTTCTTCACACTTTACTTCTTCCTTGGAAAGATTAGAACATTATTCACACTTAGCACATAGCATGCATTGCACACCATACATTCAAATGGTATAAAAAATTGATCATATATATCCACAACTAGGGGTAACATCAACTACATGTTGGCCCAACAAAATATGAAATCTATACAAACTGTCGGCCCAAATCAATAAACAATTTATCAATGTAGACAAAACATAGTAAGGACCCAAAACAACATGTCTCAAACATGAAACACCTTAAAATATTATGCCTCAAAGATCCACAACACGCTACAATCACCTTGTTAGCCATGATCGTGAAAAACATGAACTCATAGAAAAAAATCACCAATCGTGAGCATGACAATCAATGCGGACCAACAACACAGATAGAGCACTATCTAGAAACATCCGCAAGCATCATGAATCACCACAGAAGCATCCACAACAAATCAAATTACTAGAATCGCATCATCTTCTTTCAGGAACATCGACTAAAGCAATAGAGCAACTATTAGAACATAGATACTCATAAATCTTCATGCGAACCTCTAAAACTTCATGTGGATAAACTAGATATACTTGTCAACAAACCCTTTAATCCACAACCTCTTATCATCAATATACTGCTAGCCACCATACTGAACTTCACTGCATCACTAACAACCTACAACTTATTTTATTACAATTTTCTCAATATCCTTGACATATACATCCTTAAAGACATTAATGGCAATAGTGTTGACATCAATGACAACCACATATCAGCAATATCCAACAATATCCCCCTTTGGCATTAATGGCAACACATGATGTGAAAAACACCATCAACAATACTTTCTCTTAGCACTTTCTCCCCCTTGGATTTTGACTCTTTTCTCCTTTACTCTTTCACAATTTTTCACATGACTCTTCTCCCCCTTTGACATAATGACAAAGATACACATTATCTTTCTCCACACAAGCTTTGAACCACATTTCTGAACATCTGACTACTCCCCCTAAGTAGCAACCACCACAACATCAATCTGGATCACAAGATATGACTATGAAATGCACATACTGATGCAATTCAATGCATCTTAATTCTGATTAGGAGGGGTAATCACCCCTAGCTTCCCTCTGAGATACTCAAAATTATCCTTAGGAAATGGCTTGGTAAAGATATCTACAATCCATTCCTTAGTGGGCACATAATCCAATCTGACTTCCTTTTCACTCACCTTCTCTCTCAAAAAGTGAAATTTGATAGATATATGCTTGGTTTTTTAATGCAGCACTAGATTCTTAGAAATGTTAATTCCACTTGAATTATCATAGAATATAGCAATAGGTTCATCATACACAACTCTTATATCTTTCAACATTTGCTTCATCCACAATACTTGAGTACAATTGTTAGTAGCAGCAATGTATTTGCCTCTGCAGTAGATAAAGAAATGGAATTATGCTTCTTACTTAACCATGAAATTAGCTTCTTTCCTAAGAAAAATGCACCACCACTAGTACTCTTTTTGTCATTCACATCTCCTTCCCACTCAGCATCAGTAAAGGCACTCAAAGTAAGGTCATCTTCTTTAGGATACCATAGGCCAAAATCAACTATCCCCTTAAAGTACCTGAAAATCCTCTTTACAGTTGCCATTTGAGATTCCTTAGGATTAGCTTGAAATCTTGCAACAATGCATATGACATTCATGATATCAAGTCTAGTTTCAATCAAATAGAGCAATCCACCAATCATGGATCTGTATCTAGTCTAATTTATTTTAGGAGAATCTTCATCTTGTGTCAACTTACATCCTGTCACCATAGGTGTACCAACTGACTTTGAATCTTCCATACCAAACTTCTTTAGCAATTCTTTCACATACTTGGACTAAAATATAAAGATCCCTCTACCTAGTCGAGTAATTTGCAATCCCAAAAAGAATTTCATTTCTCCAATCATAGACATCTCAAACTCACTTTTTATCTCATCAGAAAAATTCATACACAAACTATCATCTCCTCCAAAAATGATATCATCAACAAAGACTTCAACAATCAAATATTTATCATGATCAATCTTGAAATATAAATTACTATCAACAATACCTTTATTAAATCCAAGATTCAACAAATACTTGTCCAATCTGGAATACCATGCTCTTGGGGCTCGCTTAAGTCCATACAATTCTTTCTTCAACCAGAAAACCATATCTTCCTGATCATTCAATTGAAATCCATCAAGTTGCTCAATATACACTTCTTCCAGTTCACCATTTAGAAATGCTAACTTGACATCCATCTAATAAACCTTGAAGTTTTTGTAAGCAGTATAAGCGAGAAATAATCTCACAGCTTCAATCCTAGCAATAGAAGCAAAAGTTTCTTCAAAGTTGGGTCCTTCCATCTGAGAATATCCTTTACACACAAATCTTGCTTTGTTTCTAACAACTTCACCTTGCTCATTCAATTTGTTCCAAAAGACCCAATTAGTTCCAATTACATTTTTTCCTTAGGTCTAGGAACAAGAATCAATGTATCATTCTTCTCAATTTGTATTAGTTCTTTCATTGCTTCCACCCAATGTTCATCTTTACATACTTCATTAACACTATTATGCTCAGTCTTTGAGATCAAACAGTATTCTTCTGCAATTCTTCTCCTAGTTTGAACACCTTTTTTCTTATCACTTATGATCTAATCTTTTGAATGATTTAGCCTTACATACCTTGGAGTCTTAGGGTATTCTTGAACTTCAGGCTCTTGTAATCTCACTTCTGCACTTTCACTAGTTTCTTCCTCTTGATTTTCCAGATTCACCAGAATGATCTGAGCTTGATTTAGAGTCTGAACTTTCTTTCCTTTATCTGAACTGTCATTATGATCGCCTAAATCATATCTATAAGTTCTGGATGGTCTAAGTGTTTCTTCATCAACTTTGACATTAGCACTTTCAATTACTTTCCTCAATCTCTTATTGTAGCACTGGTAGGCTTTACATTTAGTAAGTAACCAAGAAATATTCCTTCATCACTCTAGCATCAAAATTTCCTATAGCTTCATCTCTTTTTATACAGCATTTACTCCCAAAGATTTTGAAGTATCTAACAATAGGTGTATGACCAAACCATAGCTCATAAGGAGTCTTACCGGTACCACCTTTGACATGTACCCAGTTGAGAGTGTAAACGGAAATACTCACAGCTTCTCTCTAGTAGATATGTGAAACATTTCCTTCCAGCATCATGGTCCTAGCAGCTTCTTGAATTGTCCTATTCTTCCTTTCCACAACTCCATTTTATTGAGGGGTCTATGAGGTAGACAATTGTCTCTTTATCCCATGCTCTTCACAAAAATAATTAAACTCATCGTAAGTGAATTCACCACCTCTATCTGATCTTAGACATTTAATCTTCACACCTGTCTCTGTCTCAACCATAGCCTTAAAAATATTGAATTTCTCTAGAGCTTCATATTTTTCCCTTAAGAAAGTAACCCACGTCAATCTAGAATAATCATCAATAAGTAACATGAAATACCTGTCTCCTTGTAAAATTTTGACTCTAGAAGGACCACACAAGTCAGTATGCACAAGCTCCAACACTTCATTCGAACAATGTTGTTTACTCTAGAATGAAACTCTAGTTTGCTCCCTAACTAACATTCCTTCCATATAGCATTAGTAGGTTTTATTAACTTAGGAAGATCTCTCACTACCTAAGTAGAACTTATCTTGATAATATTGTCAAAGTTTACATGACACAATCTCCTATGCCACAACCAACTTTCATCAACTTGAGCAATTAGATAACTTTTACCAGTAGCATTTAGGTGAAATATATTACCTTTTTTTTTGTATCAGATGTAATCACATTTCTGGAACTCCCCAATATTCTACACTTTCCATTCTTGAATTGAAGATTGTATCCCTTGTTAACCATCTGTCTAACACTTAAGAGATTATGCTTCAAACCTTCCACATATAGAACATCATCAATATTATTCTTACCATCAAGAGAAATGGGTCCTCTTCCATGGATTACACCAGCTTTGTCATCACCAAATCTTACAACACCACCATCATACTTTTCGAAGCTCACAAAATTTACTTTTATCACCTATCATGTGATGAGAGCATACAATGTCAATCACCCATTCATCTTTTTCTTCAACTCTGGAAGCTAGAGCTTTCTCCACATTTATGCAACTACCAGATTCAGTAGGTACTAGATCATTTTCCTTGATAGAAATAAATATCCATTCATCCTCACTTAAATCCCCTTTATTAGATTCATCATTTGTCACACCTTCATCAGCAGCATAATAACACTTTCTTTGGAATCTAGGCTTGTTAGGTCTTGGCTTAGGGACTCTTTCCGGACACCTTGAGGAAAAATGACCTATCTTATTGCAAGAAAAACATTTAAGAGGTAATTTCCCTTTATAATTACCTTCTCCTCTGGCTACCCTCTTGACAATAAGTGCTTCAAGCTCATCTAGTTTTCACTCTTATTCTTCAATCTCTCTCATTTCCTGCTCATACTTGGATATTTTTATAGAAGAAATTTCTCCCGAATCATATCTCTGCTTATCTTTTCTGGAGATAGTAGCTTTGAATGCAGATTTTTTCTTAGGAAGAGATTCACCAAACTCACTTAACTCAAAAGCAGCAAGCTTACCAATCAACATGTCTCTGGTTACATTTGTCACAGTCTGGATCTCCTCAGTAGCAACAGCTTTATGTTTGTATGCAGTAGACAAGGATTTGAGCACTTTAGCAACAATCTCTAATTCTTCCAATGTTCCACCAGCACATCTAATACTACACATAATTTCATTCAATCTTTGCATAAAAGAAGTGATGTTCTCATCTTCACCCATTCTCAGTGTTTCATAATTCCCTTTCAGGCTTTGTAGCTTAGCAATCTTCACATGGATATCACCTTCATACAAAGTTTCCAAATTTTTCCAGATCTCATAAGCAGTCTTCAGCTCCATTACATTTTTCATCTCAGAATCAGTCAAAGCACTCAACAATGCTTCCTTAGCCCTGATATTGTACTTGACCTCCTTAATCTCACCTACAGTAGAAGGACCATTCTGTGGGATGATATACCTATTCTTTCTAATTGTCCAGTAAGTTTACCAATGTATCCCAAATGACACTTCATTCAAGTCTTCCATAGAGAATAATTAGTTCCATCAAATCTTGGACTATCCTTATATGTTGCCATCCTAGATCACCTCCAGTGGTCAAGCTTCTCTGAAGGAACCTGCTCTAATACCAATTGTTAGAAACACAAGGGTAGACAACTAAGAGTGGGGGTGAATCAGTTGTCAAAGAAATTATACTTATTAAACTTATTCTCAAATCTAATAAATAAACACGAAAGCATAAACCTTCACCACATCAAAAACACACATAACACCAAGATTTTTACGTGGAAACCCTGTTAGGGGAAAAACCATGGTGTAGGTTATTCCACAAGATTATACTCTGTTAAAAGTATTATAAATGGGGAATGAACATGCATTGAGGCACCATTCCTAGAGCTCACTGCTCAAATACAAAAAGCTTACTACCCAAAAGAAGACTCACTGTCTTACAGTTACATTTGGATTACATCCGGAAGATTTTGAACTGAGAAAATAGCATCTTCTAATGCCTAATTATAGTTCTGGTTAAGCACATAAACTCTTCTTCACACTTTACTTCTTCATTTAAATATTAGAACATTAGTCACACTTAGCACACAACATACATCACACACCATACATTCAAATGGTATAAACAATCGATCATATTGTAGACATCCAAATTTGGATACTTAATTTATCCAAATTTATCACTTTTCGTCTAAACATCCTCTTATCCGAGTTAATTAAGTAATATTACTATTATTTAATTAATATCTTTAATTCTGCTAAATCCCTAAGGTATTTAATTAATAATTAAATACCTTACCCTCCTTAATCCTTTTTCATCAAATAAATTAAATAAATATTACATTTATTTAATTCCTCACATGTCATTTTCATCTAATCCTAATCCATCTCCTAATTTCTTCATTAGGGATGCACATGCCTAATCCTTGATTAGGATGTGTCACATCCTCCAACTTTTGCAAGTAGGCTTCTAATCCTCATTTATCTTCTAATTACTGATTAATTAAGCCTAATCATTCTCCAAGGAATTTTTAATTCCTTTTTATTCTTCCTAGATTCCCCTCTTTTATATGTGAATTTTTAATTCACATTCCATCCTTCCAAGGCTTCTAGAACCTTGGACTTGTCACAATCTCCACATGTGACCAAGTCCCACCTTTTTGGAGCCCATCTTTTATCTTTTAGACTTTCCTAGGAATGTGAATTTCTAATTCACACTTATTTCCCAAACCACCTTTCCTTTCCCATGTAGATTTTTGAGGAATTCCAAAATTCCTCAAATGTTTCTTTCACTCCCACTTGGGGACAAGAAATCCCTTTTTGTGGAAATCTTCTCACTCCCCAAGGTGCATGTCCTTTTTCCACCTCATGTACCTTCTTGACACCTCACTTACACCTCATATCCCCTTGTCCACTTCACCCTCCACATGTCAATATGTGAGGGCTTGTGGGTTCTCAACCCACCATAGCCCTTCATCTTGACCTTGTTGGATCAATCTTGACCGTTGAATTCTCTAGAGAATTTAAATTCTCCTATAAATACCCCCTCCTCAAGGGCATTTTCAACACTTTGTATTTTCATAACTACATGCTGCCAATTTACATTCTCAAACACTTACCACCATCTAGCTATCCATTCTAATCACTTTGCACATTGAATCTTGCATCTAGTCACTCAAGCAATCATCTAAGGAGCACACAAATCATCCCAAGCAAGGGCCAATCAAAGAAAAATCAATAGCAAGGAAGGTGAAATTGTGTGTGTCTTATTGTGTCCATTTTCCTTATTGTTTATCACTCTTTTGGCTAATCTTGAGGTGTCTTTGGTATTTTATCACTTGCATTTCTTAGTTATTTTGCACATTTAGAGCAGCATAAATTCCAAGGTATACACATATATATCCGCAACTAAGGATAACATCAACTACATGTTGGCCAAACAAAATATGAAATGTGTACAAATTGTCAACCCAAATCAATAAACAATTTATCAATGTGAAAAAAACAATGTCAGCCAAAACATAGTAAGGACCCAAAGCAACATGTCTCGAACATGAAACACCTTAAACAATTATGCCTCGAAGATCTGCAACACGCTACAATCACCCTGTCGGCCATGATCATGAAAGACATGAACTCACAAAATAAAATCACCAATTGCGAGCACAACGATCAATGCGGACCAACAACATAGATAGAGCATGATCTAGAAACATCCACAAGCATCATGAATCACCACAAAAGCATCTGCAACAACTCAAATTACTAGACTCACATCATCTTATTTTAGGAATACCAACTAAAGCAACAAAGCAACTATCTAAACACAGATACTTATAAATCTTCATGTGGATAAACTAGATATGCTTGTCAACAAACCCTTTAATATGCAACCTCTTATCATCAATATACTGAGCTAGCCACCATACTGAACTTCACTACATCACCAACAACCTGCAACTTATTTTATTACAATTTTCTCAATATCCTCGACATATACAACCTTAAAGACATTAATGAAAATAGTGTTGACATCAATGACAACCACATATCAGCAATATCCAACAAGTGAGTCCTAGCAGTGAGCCTTATAATATTCTATATCTAGATATATTATATTGTGAGCTAATAGTCACCATGGTTTTTCCCATTTTGGGTTTTCCACATAAAAATCTGGTGTTGATGTTCATTTCAATGTCTTTACTGATTTGCAGTCATATGTGCTTTAATAATTTGGTGCTTTACATCTAAATGGTTTAATGGGATACAGATTCACCCCCCCCCCTTAGTATTTCGGGCTATCAACAATTGGTATCAGAGCTTGGTTCTTATGAAGAATTTTAATAGCTTGAGGAAGGTCTCAAAATTTGAGTTTATGGAAGAAAAAAAAAATATTATTCCTCCAAAAGTAATCTCTATTGAGCATTCAGAAGAAAATGAAGATTTAAAGGTTAGGCTGAAGGAAGAAAATAGGTGTATTAAGGATCTAAGGGAAAGATATGGAGAAATTAGTGATCAATTAAAAGGGGCACATGATGATATCACTAGACTCTTAGAGAAATTGGAAAAAAAGAGAAGAATTAAACAATGTCAGAAAACCGAAATTCAGAGGAAGGTGGATGAATGTACAACGCTTGAGCAAGAAGTGGAAATTTTGAAATCAGATATGGAAAAGGAAAAAAGACTTGAGGATAAATTCAAGGCAAGCACTGCAATGCTTGATGAGTTGATTATTTCTCAGAGACTTGCAATGGATAAAAGTGGTTTAGAGTTTGAAGAAGGACAAAGTTCAAAGGTAGATCAACCTCATGTTATGAAGACTTAGTGCAATGATGGAAAACTCAAGAATCATAGAAGCAATACTGAAATGACTCACATCAGACAACCTAATGCTCAAAGGTATTTATCCTTTAATGTTGTCTATTGTTTTTGCAATAAATTTGGTCATAGGATAAAAGACTACAAAAGTAGAATGAATGATCTACTTTATCATTCTTCAGAAAATGTTTTGAGTGCAAGAATATTGGACATAAGGTTGTGGAATGTAGAAGTCAAATGTTGAACAAAGCAATTTTTTATTTAATTTCTATTGTTATTGTTATCTACTAAAGTTTCCCCTAACTAAGTTACAAGACTTAGCAAGCTAAGCTGCAAGACTTAGTGCTCTAGAGAAACATTTGAATGATCCCAAGGTGTGGTTCCTTATATAAGATCAAACCTCTGGAGAAGGTCGGCTTCCTATGGTGTCACCTAAACTAATCACTTTACTAGGAAAAGGGGTAAGGAATACATAAATTGAAAACTACTCCTATGGTGATGCACCAAACTGACAAGGACTATGAAAATTCAAACTTGCATACACTTGGCCATTAATGATAGAGAATAAACTACACAACTTGTTTTGATTAGAGGTAAAAGATGGGTTTTGAAGGGGCCCAGAACCCTTTACAAAAATGAATAGCTAACACAAAAAGGAAACATCAAGAAACAACCATCAACCCAACGACAGCAAACCACCAGCCAAAAAGAAACCAAAAATTAGCACACATCACTACATATTGTTCATAATTTTAACAGCTTCCATCTCACTAGCAGCAAGCTTCTATCCCTTAACCCCAATATTAGAAACCTCCAAACCCAAGGCCCCAACCTAATTTTTCATTCTATTTCTAGTCCTAAACCCATGCCCACCAGTATTTACCTCAAAGCTCAAAATAGAACCTTTAGCATAACCCTTAGCAGCAACATAATCCTCCCCAGTCTGCTTACCCTCAGCAACCATATCATCAGCAAACAAAATTTATTTTCTCTTAATAAGGGGAAACTTTCGCAAAGTCTAACCTAGTCAAGACTTTAGGATCTTCCCCACTCTTCATAACCATGTTCCAAATTTTGTCAATTTTCTCCTCAAGGGAGAACATTCTAACCTCCATACTCTATTTCAGATTGACGGTTTCCTCTGCCACAGTATTTGCAACAGTATTGAGACTAGCCATTAAATTATCAATTTGGATTTGGATGATAGGATCCTTAGCCTTACAAGAAATGCTTTTAATGTGAACATCATTCCTATTAATCTCATGAAAAAACCATTTAAAAAGTTTAAAAAGAACATTGGCACTGTCATAGGCCGAACCCAACACATCAGAAAGATCCTCCCTATCAAAGTTTTCAATGTGATTTCCCACAGCAGCATCCTCTTCAGAGGAACTCTCATGGACCTTTTCCTCAAAGGAACCATTACCTTTAGTGTTGGAATATGTGCCTCAATCCTTACTGACATGGAACTCTTGAAGGGAAAATTCGTTGTGACATTGTTCATGTCTTGTCGACTAACTGTTCTAAATCTGCTTGAAAAGCTCATGTCGCCAAGACAGAGTTGATGTCTTTCCGAATGAAGTCTATCATTGTAACTAGGAGCATTCGGCATGACCTTTTGGTGAATGGAGATCTCTGGGTGATAGTTTGATCTTATCAGGATAACTCACGAGTGTCAAGGAGAGGTCCCAGCGAATGGTGAAAGTCTCACCGACAGCATCTGGTCATCGGGGAAACACAAGGCTCTTGGGATAAATTCAAGGCGAATAGAATGTCTCACCGAATGGGTGTTCACATGGGGTCTTCACGGTGACTTCAAAGACTTCTAAATGAATTATTGGTGACCGATGTAAGTCTTTCCAACATCGGGCTAACATAAGGATCATCAGGGAGAAGTCTCAATGAAACTGGAAAGTCTCGCCGACGGGAGGATTCTCGTGGTGCCTTCACGGTGACAAAAGACTTTGCTGAGAAGTCTTGGTGACTTGGATAAGTCATGTCAAAAGTATTCGGGTTAACTTTGGGCACTCGGAGAAACATCTTAGCGAAGGGCTTAAGTCTTGCCGACTCGGTAAGACTTGGTAATGCTCGATGAATGGTCCAAGCGATGAAGAGCAGTCTCACCAACTCAGTAAGACATGATGGAGCTCGATGAAATGTCACGGTGAAAGACATGAGTCTTGCTGATAGTATGTGACATTCCAGGTGACATGGGATGTTCGCTATGATGTCTCACCGAAGAGCGATAGTCATGTCAAATGGCTCACGCCAGCATGACTTGAAGATTTTGATATGAGGTCTTGGCGAGATTGGTATGTCTTGCCAATGGTTTCTCTGAGTTTGATATGACTTGTGTGCATTCGATATGAGTCTTGTCGATAAGGGAAACTCTTTCCGATAGGAATGAAATGGACATCGATGGTTTCGGTATGACATGTGATACTCATTGTGTTGTCTTGCCAACTGTTGGAGACTTAAGCCGATATCGATAGAGAAACTTTGTGGCATCGGGGAGACACTATTAGTGTCTCACTAATATACCAACAAAGTTGAACGCCCTTGACCAGATTGACCATCCTATGTGGAGCATCATGGACCAATCAAAGGAAGCAGTTTTCAAATGGATGACTGTTGGTTTTTTGCATCAGTTGCAACGCTGGAGAAAAACTGCATGCAAGGAAAAATCATCTGCTCGAAAGGAAACTATCTATGATTAGTGATGGCGGATAAGGATGCACAAAAGATAAAATCAGAATGTGATAAAATAAAAGTAGATCGATTCTAATTTGAAAGCGGTGTGTGAGTTGAATCGGATGTAACGAGAGTATTGTCTATAACTGATGAACAGTAAATGAAGCTACAGTGAAATACCAGAGTTGTATTTCTGATTGTATGTAATTTTGTTGTTACTGTAATACAAAGAGATTTAGCTTGGTGTGGTGGGTTTTTTCCCGAAAGGGTTTTCCCACATAAATCTATTGTTCAGTTGTCTTTGTGTATTTGCTTTATTTATGTAAATCTTTCATGTGTGTCTTAATTAGATTGTAATTTGAAAATTAAAAGTCCTGCATTGCATTCTTCCCTGTGGTTTTGACATTAGGAAAGTGTTTCCGCACATCTGCTTTCCTTACAAGTGGTATCAGAGCCTGGCCAGTTGTGTTGTCCTTGTGAGTGGGTTGGGTTTTTTGTGTCAATCCTTTTCCAGTGGGAGTTTTGGTAGAGGTCTATTAATTTAATTACAGATTAAGATGGCAAGCACATCTGGAAAGATGGAGATAGAGAAATTCAATGGTAGGAATTTTGAGCTGTGGAAACTCAAGATGGAAGATCTGTTAGTGGATCGTAATCTATGGCTTGTTGTGTTTGGAACTATGCCTCAAGGCATGAAGCAAGAAGATTGGGATCTATTAGATAGAAAATCAAAAGGGCTGATAAGGCTCTATTTAGCAGATTCTATTCTTCTAAATGTACATGAAGAAAACACTACATCTTCCTTGTGGAAAAGATTAGCATCTATTTATCAAGGAAAGTCCTTGGTGAATAAGTTGTTCTTGAGGAAGAAGTTGTACTCTTTGAGAATGTAGGAAGGAGAATTTGTTTCTAATCACTTAAATGCTTTCAACATGTTGATTGCTCAGTTGACATCTGTTGGTGTGAAGATTGAAGATGAAGATCGTTGCATGTTGTTGTTGTGTTCTCTACCTGATTCTTGGGATCATCTGGTGATGGCCATTGGGAGTACAACATCCACATTCAAGATGGAAGATGTTGTTGCTTCTCTATGATCAGAAGAAATGAGAAGAAAATCTTCTAAGATGGCAAAGGAGGCTCTAGCTGTCAGAGGTAGACCAAAGGAGAAAGGCAAGAAGAAGGACAAGAAGTCCAGATCGAAATCAGAAGGGAGATCAAAGTCTCCTGGCAAGAAGTCAAAGGTGAAGTGTTGGAACTATGGGCAACCTGGTCATGTTCAAAAGGATTACAAGGAGGAGAAAAAGAAGAACTCTTCTGGAAATGATTCTTCTCATAGTGATGCAGATGCCTTCATCGCAGCTTTGGCTACACGGGCATCAAATGATGTCTGGCTGATTGATTCTGGAGCATCTTTCCACATGACATCTCATAGAGAATGGTTCACGAAGTATGAAGAATATAATGGTGGAAAGGTGTATTTGGAAAGTGATTCATCTTTGAAAAATGTTGGTCGTGGAAGAGTCAGAATTCAATTCCCTGATGGAAGAGTGAAGGGAATCAATGATGTGATGCATATACCAGGTCTGGCTCGAAATCTACTTTTTGTAAGTAAGTTAAATGATATCAGAGTGCAGGTCACATTCTCTGGAAATGGCTGCAAGATGACTAAAGGCTCTATGGTTCTGGCTAGGGGTGCTTGAATTGGTACTCTATACAAGCTAGATGCACTAGTTGTCCAATGCAACAGTGTCTCTATAAAGTCACTTAAGGCTACTCATGGAGAAAAGAAGGAAAATGTTCCTAATAGTGTAAACTCCATGGAGATTAAACTTCCAGCAGAGAAGACTATGCTCTGGCATCATAGGCTAGGCCACATTGGTGAGAAAGGTTTAAAAACCTTGAAAAATAAAAACCTGGTAGAAGGGCTTGACGATTGTAACCTTGAGTTTGATTTTTGCAAACATTGCATATATGGAAAGCAGCACCGTGTTTCATTTTATTCCAATCCTCACAAAACTTCTAGTTTACTTGATTATATACATTCTGATGTGTTTGGTGCAGTGAATGTTCCTTCTTTGTATAAATCAAGATACTATGTGTAATTTATTGATGATTATTCAAGAAGAGCATTTGTATATTTTTTGAAAAGTAAATCAGAAGTGTTTAGTCGGTTTAAGGAATTTAAAAACCTTGTAGAAAATTAGACTGGTAGAAAAATAAAATGTTTAAGGACTAACAATGGCGGTGAGTTCTGTTTAGATGAATATGAAAGGTACTGTAAAGATCATGGGATCAAAAGACACAAGACTACACCTTACACTCCACAACAAAATGGAGTTGTTGAAAGGTTCAACAGGATAGTAATGGAAAGAGCACAAAGTATGTTGAGCAGTGTTGGCTTGGAGAAGAAGTTTTGGGCTGAAGCAGTCTCTATAGCATGTTACTTGGTAAATCACTCTCCTAAGTCTGTTCTTGTTGAGAATACACCTTTGGAAGCATGGTTTGGAAAGAATCCCTCTCTTAGACATATTCATGTCTTTGGCTATGAGGCATATGCATATGTGCCATTTGAAAAAAGATCCATGTTGGAAAACAAAGTTGTAAAGTGTATTTTTATTGGCTATAGTGTTGGCATAAAAGGATACAAGCTTTGGAATCCTGAGACTGAGAAGGTTTTGCATAGCAGAAGTGTTATCTTTCGTGAGCTGAAACCTACTTTGGATCTACAGTCAGATAAGAAATTAGAAAATGAAAAGGTTGTAGCAACAATTCCTCCGACACCAAATAAAGAGGAATTGAAAAATCAAAATGTACCTGATACTGAGGAGAGCTTAAGTAGTTCTGAAAGTTCTGATGAAGATGAAGAACCACCTCAGCCTCAACCTGTGAGGAGGTCAACTCGTGAAAGAAAGCAACCCGATAGGTATGGGTTTTCTTTAATTGATTCTACTTGTGCCTATGCTTTAATTTCTAGCACTGATGAACCTAGGACTGTGAAAGAGGCATTTAAAATGTCTGATGCAAACTCTTGGTTGGAAGCCATGAATGATACACGGAGTTTGGTGCCATTGCCCTAAAGGTCAAAATTTGTGAGAACATGAAATGGGTTTTAAGAAGAAAATAGGTGCAAGGTACTAGTGTGGAGAATATAAAGCAAAATTTGGTTCTTGAAAGGTTATTCCAGGAGTAGAGGAATTGATTATGGAAAATCTTTTCTCCTGTGGCCGGTAGAGCATCAGTTTATTTTGTCACTTGCAACTGTGTATGACTTATAAATTGAGTAGATGGATGTGAAGACATCATTTCTTCATGGTGATCTTGAAGAAGAAATTTATATGTCCCAGCCGGAGTACTTTGTGGAGAAAGGTAAAGAAAGACTGGTTTGCAAGTTAAATAAATCTTTGTATGGTTTAAAACAGTCCCCTAGAATGTGGTACCAAAAGTTTGACACGTTTGTTTTGTCATTGGGATTTGTAAGATCAAAATGTGATCACTGTGTGTATTACAAAGTTGAAAGTGATCAAGTCCTTATTATTGCACTCTATGTCGATGATATGTTGTTCATAGGCAATAGTAAGCTTATTATTTCTGATCTTAAGTCTCAGTTGTCTGCAAAGTTCGAGATGAAAGATCTTGGTGCAGCAGGGTACATTCTGGGAATGGAAATAACTAGGGATAGGAAAAATAGAAAACTTTGGCTCAGTCAGAGTAAGTACATCATGACTGTTCTAGAGAGATTTTGTATGACTGATTGCAAACAGCTAGTTGTTCCAGTTATGCAGGGAACAAAGTTATCTGTTAAGGATTGTCCAAAATATCCTTCAGAGATGGAGGACATGACCAGTGTGCCTTATGCAAGTGCAGTTGGCAGCCTCATGTATGCTATGGTATGTACAAGGCTAGACATTGCCCAAGCAATGGGAGTTCTTAGTCGGTTTATGGCTAATCCTGGAAGGACACATTGGGATGTTGTGAAGAGAGTGTTTAGATATCTGAAGGGCACTTCAGACTATGATTTGTGTTACCATGGTAACTTGGTTGAATCACAGAGGACTTTCAGTATTCGAGGTTATGTGGACTCTGATTGGGCAGGGGACATTGACAGCAGAAGATCCACTAGTGGATATATTTTCATGATGAATGGTGGTGCAGTGAGTTGGATGAGCAAGTGGCAGGCTATAGTCATTTTGTCCACCATGGAGGCAGAATACATGGTAGCAACACATTCCTATAAAGAAGCAATCTGGTTAAAACGTTTGTGTTCTAACATTGGTTTTGATGAAGGAAAAATTACTATTTACTGTGACAGTCAAAGTGCTATATGTTTAGCAAAGAATCCTACTTTCCATGCCAGAACAAAACATATAGATGTACAGTATCACTTTGTACGAGATATGGTGGAGGATGGGAAGGTCTCTTTGGAGAAAGTGGATACTCTGGAGAATGTTTCAAATGCATTGATGAAGCCTGTGAGCATAGACAAGTTTGGGTGGTGTGCCAGTTCGATGGGCCTCTTGGCCCATGAATTTTAGTAGTTTTATTATGATTTGGAGGTGTCACTAAGATCTTCTTCAAGTGGGAGCTTATTGGAATATGTTCCTCAATCCTTACTAACATGGAACTCCTGAAGGGAAAAGTCATTGTGACATTGTTCATGTCTTGCCGACTAACTGTTCTAAATCTGCTTGAACAGCTCATGTCGCCAAGACAGAGTTGATGTCTTATCGAATGAAGTCTATCATTGTAACAAGGAGCATTTGGCTTGACCTTTTGGTGAATGGAGATCTCTGGGTGACAGTTTGACCTTATCAGGCTAACTCATGGGGTCTTCGCGGTGACTTCAAAGACTTCGGCATGAAGTCTTGGTGACTGATGTAAGTCTCACCGACGTTGGGCTAACACTTAGATCATTGAGGAGAGGTCTCAATGAAACTAGAAAGTCTTGCCGATAGGAGGATTCTCATGGTGCCTTTGCGTTGACAAAAGACTTCATTGAGAAGTCTTGGTGACTTGGATAAGTCACGCCGAAAGTCTTCGGGTTAACTTTGGGCGCTCGGAGAAACGTCTTGGCAAAGGGCTTAAGTCTTACTGACTCGAAAAGACTTGGTAATGCTCGATGAAAGGTCCCAGCAATGAAGAGCAATCTCGCTGACTCGATAAGACATGATGGAGCTTGATGAAATGTCACAGCGAAAGACATGAGTCTTACTGATAGTATGTGACATTCGGGGTGACATGGGATGTTCGCTATGACATCTCACCGAAGAGCAATAGTCATGCCGAATGGTTCACGCTGGCATGACTTGAAGATTTCGATATAAGGTCTTGGCGAGATCGATATGTCTTGTCGATGGTTTCTCTAAGTTTGATATGACTTGTGTGCATTTGATATGAGTCTCGCTGATAAGGGAAACTCTTGCCGATAGGAACGAAATGGAAATTGATGGTTTCGGTATGACATGTGACACTCGTTGTGTTGTCTTTCCGACTGTTGGAGACTTAAGCCGATATCAATAGAGAAACTTTGTGGCATTGGGGAGACACTAACACACCGATATGCCAACAAAGTTGAATGCCCTTGACCAGATAGACCATCCTATGTGGAGCATCGTGGACCAATCAGAGGAAGTGGTTTTCAAATGGATGACTATTGGTTTTTTGCATCAGTTGCAACACTAGAGAAAAACTGCATGCAAGGAAAAATCATCTGCTTGAAAGGAAACTGTCTATGATTAGCAATGGCGGATAAGGATGCACAGAAGACAAAATTAGAATGTCATAAAATAAAAGTAGATCGATTCTAATTTGATAGCGGTGTGTGAGTTGAATCGGATGTAACGAGAGCATTTTCTATAACTGATGAATAGTGAATGAAGCTACAGTGAAATACCAGAGAGTTGTATTTCTGATTGTATGTAATTTTTTTGTTACTGTAATACAAAGAGATTCAGCTTGGTGTGGTGGGTTCTTTCCCGAAAGGGTTTTCCCACGTAAATTTGTTGTTCAGTTGTCTTTGTGTATTTGCTTTATTTCTGTAAATCTTTCATGTGTCTTAATTAGATTGTAATTTGAAAATTAAAAGTCTTGCATTGCATTCTTCCCTATGGTTTTGACATTAGGAAATTGTTTCTACACCTCTGCTTTCCTTACATTTAGCAGCAGTCATAGGAGACTTCATCCTACGAATGGAGTCAGCAATTTGTTCAGCAATAGCCAGCCTCTTTTGAATCCTCTTCGTGTCTGATTTCTTAGCTCCCGCAGCTTGATCACCACCCATAGCTCTATCCTTCTGCTTAGGCAACCCAATGATAGCACTCAAAACATCCCCACCATGGAAGCCACCAGCCACAGAGAAAGGGGCATTCTTCAAAACCATTCTCTTCTGACTTCCCTCCTCAGGATCCTGCACAAGTCTAGACGCAGGGGGAGGAGAGGAAGCTTCCCCATAAAGCTCATTTTTTTCTTTGTTCCCCTTTGAAGGAATAGTCACCTCCACATCATCACTGCAAGTTGTATAGCTCGCTTCCTCAATCAATTTCCTTTTCCCAGATTTACCCTAAACAGGGGATATGGGGCCCTCCTCTAAAGAAGCATACGAATCAGGGACATAATCAACATCATCCCTATCTAACTTAGAATCTTTATTTAACATCAGCCTCCTCTTCCTTGATTTCTTAGACACCCTTTCCTCACCTGACTCAATATCATAACCCTCCCTAGCTTTAGCTTTTGAAGTAACAGAGTCTTTTGGACATCATGTGCTTTAACATGTTCATATATTAAAAGAATCAGCCCCGCATGCAATACAGGGTTTTTGGGGCTCTTCCTATGCTCTTTAATTCCAAAATCCATCGACACCAGCAGATAATAGGGAAAAGACACCCATTTTTTTTGCCTAAAATTATTAAGCAATGAAAAATGGTAATTGTTAATGGTCGTATACCTTCTTTCTAGGGTAACATACCTCATGATTTCTTCAACAACATCCCTCCAAATATCCTTCAAGGAAGTCCTAAGATACCCTCCACTCTTCGTAGGCTTCAAGTCATCACTCTCATTCTACTTGAAGAAAAGAGACATCACGGCCAGTGAATCTTTTTTATCCCTGTACACCTTTATGCCCTTAATTGGAAGGCCAGTAATTTGGGCTATAAACTCCTCATCCACCTCAATTTCCCTGCCACCCAACTCTAGGGTTCTCCCTTTCCATCCTTCTCGACCAGAGCAATAACCTAAGTATTATTTCCATGCAGTTTCTCCATAAAGGGAGTTAGGCCACCCTTCTCTAAAATCTCCCACACTTCCTTTCTCTACTTCATAGTGTCACAATATTTAGGCTCAGCGCAGTTTTTGTCCCCACCCATGATGATGGAAAATAGAGACCAAGAACTCAATAGGGAACTCAAAAGGAAGTAGCAGACACCACATAGAATCAAAAAATCCCACAGAAGACTCTGGAAACTTATGCAGCTAACACCCACAATTTGTGCGAAGGAAACCATAGGACAGATAAACCATAATGAATTCAAACCCTACACCATATAATAGTCATTCCTCAAAATCATAACCATACCCTCCTTCCTAATGATATGCCACCACGTGAGCAAGGACGTGCACAAATTGTAGAATAAATTAACTTCCATTTATAACAATAGTTGTGGCCTCATAAGGGAGGGGATCATTTAAATCCCAAACCTTACTATCTCTAACACCAAAGTTAGTGAAGAAATCAAGTAACTTATTTCCCTCTCTCAAAATATGGGAAATATAAACATTATAAAAGGATTTCATAATTTCAATGGAATCCATGATCAAGGCCTCAATTGTCTAAGACGGAGGAGATAAATTCTTCAAATTATTAATAATGTTCAAAGAATCACCTTCCAACCAAGTTTTTTTATACCATCTTCTTTGAGCCAGAGCAAGACTATGATAGGTGGTTGTTGCCTCCGCAAAGATTAGAATGCATTATCCTTTCTAAAATGAAAGATAACCTTCACAATTTAAAAGCTATGTGCAACTTTAAAACATAATTTGTAACCTGCATAAACTTACTTTTGCAAAAAAGGCATAAAGACATGAGACAAAGCTACTAGGAAATGAAAATAATTCACAAGTAACTTGATCAATCACCTAATAATACACAATACTACAAGAATAAGAAGGTAAAACTTGAATCAATAGTATCCAAGGTGTTATCTATATTTCATATCCCAAAATGAGTTACAAAGTATTATCTTTTCTCCAAAGGACTCCAAAGTCACAGAGCGGAAAAAGAACAAGAACTAATTACAAATGAGTCACACAAGTGACTAAACCCATCAACTCCCAACAAGATCCACCAAAATAGCTCCTGGAAACTTCTTGGGTCCTATGCCTCCAAAAATCCTAAAAACAGCAACTGATTTTTCTCCAAAAGAGCTCCAATATGCTGAAAAGGTCAACTTTGACCAAGTCTATGATGATGACACAAGAAACTGCCCCCTGAAAGCTCTCATTTGCTCCAAGAAGCAATTAAATGCTCCATATATGCTCTCCTTGTGTTGTGTTCAAATCGCAATATGTTCTCGTAAAGTATAATCTACATTCTTTAAATGTATAAAGATATGCCAGGCTGGTTACTTATTTTTGTGATTATAAAGGATTACGCTTTTGATCTCTGATGGTGATTGGTAATTATCATCTTAGTCAAAGCGGCATGGTTATTAACAAATGGTGCGCTCCTAATTTCTGACCCGTGAGAAGTGGCGGAAAAGAAGAGTAAGGCTTCTGGTAAAATGAAGGTATTTGCCCACCGGCGTAGTCGGCGAAGCGGCGTTTTGGCGATCTGCGGCGCTGTTCGATCTGCCAGCCAGGCGTTCATTCTTCCTGGTCCGTTCAACCTGGCTTCAGGCGCCGCTGGCAGCGTTCCAATCCCATTCCGCCGCATCTTCGAAACCAAAGCCCGGCACCGTCCAGAAGTTTATTGAGCCGTACGGGAGCTTTCATGGTATCATTACTATTTCGTAATCTGAGAATATTTCAGCCATAAAACAAGAGGGATTCTGTAAAGCTCATTTTGAAGAAAAAAATCATTATTGTTTTTATATTTTTTGAGAAAATAAAAGCCTATTTTGAGCTTCCCATTGTGAATAAATTATTTTTAAATATTTTCATGATATTTTTGTTCCCCTTTTTGTAGATCCCCATTCCGATTCTTTTTTAATTGCCTGCAGCCCATTCATTGAGTCTTTGCAATATTTTATTCTTCATATGCTTTGCCGGGCATCTTCATGTCTTCAATTCCAGTACTACCTTCGAACTTCAATCGTGAGGCGTGAAAGCATAAGCGGCCCAACAATGGAGCATGATAACTCCAATCATGGCTATACCTGAAACTGAACCATCAGAGCAATTTATATTCCTTTGCCCATGTAAAAAAGGCCAGCAATGTCAATTGAAACAAGATCTATCACAGTCAACTATCCCACACAAAAATGTTGCCATGTGAAGAAAGAAATGATTTGATAAACGACCAATGCTATTGCACAGTGTGAGTATAATTCAAGGCTCTATGCATCTTTTCCATTCCTTCATGAATACTATCTTTTCCACTGGCAGTGTATTCATTTTCTTATGAATAAAAATCTCCTTTTGTATGACAAGTTGAGGGCTTCTTATTTATTTTCTATTTCTTTGCTTTGTGTTTGACCATTTGGGTATCTCTCAAATCATCCATCCACTTTGACAATGCCCATATACTCTTGTCATTGTATATAATTCTAGTCATCATGAATAATTGTGTTTTTCTTTTATTATGGATTGTCTTTTGTGACAGTGTTGTTGCTCAATCTTACTATCTGAATCAAGATGTTGCTCCCATTTGTTCTTGCTGAAATGGAAAAAGGATTCAAAGGAGATCTCCCATTTCTATACTTGTTATGCTCTGAGTCTTCTTGGACAAGTAGACTATCCTTTTGCATTCTTAAATTATGTATCTAAAGGGCATAACTTTCTTTTGGTACCTTGGTTGCCACTACCCATGAAAAGAGCTTATAGTACAAACTATCTTCATTTCCTTACTGGCACGTTTTGAAACTTGTTGCCTCCTATTCATTTATGAGTGCACTCTCTGTCACAATGGGTAGAGGAAACTACTCTTTAATGAAATGGCAAGTCACCTTCATTATGGCTGTGGAGCTAACAAACTCAGGGTATACGTGATGAATGATTGTTGTAAAGAATATATTTCATAAAACAATGAACTTACTCATTGATAAACATATGCTCCCTTCTGATTTTGGCCATTCACTATCTTCTATGCAAAGGTTGTCAAGAACTCTTCATAGATTGCCCTTAATAACTAGTATTGTCATACATCTATCATTTTGATTCTCACTATACCTAAAACAATCATAATAACCGTTGTCATGTTATCTAAATGACTATCATGCAATATTCTTCATATCTGCTCCAATGTGGTACACATGCTTATTGTGATTTGACTAATAGCATGCACTTTGCAAAATTGTTCCTAATACTTTTCAATGACTGTGCCACCTTTGCATTGCATGAAGAATATGTTTGTGAATGAACACTAGAGATGAGAAATATTTATTCCATAATCTCCTATAAATTTACCATAGATAGCTTATCATTCCTTATTTGATGTTCAATATAAATGTTATGTATCTCATTAACGCCATGTTGTCTTATAGTGATGATTGTGTTTCCCTTGATATCAATTGCTCACTTTATTCATTATCATTGTTCCTTTATCATTTATTGCAAAGGTTGCTAAAACTTGCATAATTCACAATGATTCATGACTATGAAAAATTTTATGTGACTGTTGTAATCTCTTAAGGACTGCCCTTCATCTCATATTGTGATTTCATTATCTTAGTGCCTGCCAGTTATGGCAGTAACTTTAGTCATTTTTTTGTCATGAATGATGAGCACCTATTCAATGAAACATAAGTGTGATGAATTTACACTCCCGTCCCTCTAAAACGAAAGGGAAACATGCTGAGATCAACCCTTATGGGAGCCACATTTAAACCCACATGCTTTAATTAGATGAATTAGAATAACAGCATTATTTTTCCTATACCTGCATAGGAAGCAAAAATGTTAGAAAATATGTGCATATGATAGATGTGTTTGATCATTTTGTTGTTTTTCCTATAGCATGATATACAAACTGTTTAATGAAAAATGAGGGTCATATTGTATGTTTATAGAGGTATGTGCATGTATGGATTAGTGACTTTTCATTGCTCTAAAAATACCCTCTTTCAGATGCAGGAAACCAAGAGCAGCAAGGAGACTAAAGGTTTTTGTAGGAAATGCGATAGACTGACAAAGATGCAGGACAATTCAACTGAGACTCGTCATTTAGGCAATGACGAGTCACCCTTCCTCATATGTCCATTCCTTCTTATTAATATCTATAAATGTATAATGCTTTCTTTCATTTGCATTAAAATAGTTAGTCTCATGGCTTGTGTGAGACCTTATACATTTTTACTATCAATAAAGATTACTTTTCTCAAAAATATTGTGCAATCTTCTTCTATGTTATATGCATCTACATGAATGTGATCCAATAATGTAATCTCCTGATTTTGTTTATGCACATGAATGTAATGTTGTAGAAAAATAAAATGTATCCTATTCTTTTGAAAACCACAAAAGCTCTACCTGATTGAGTTATTAACGAAATTAGGTAATATTTTTGACAACATCTACTATATGTTTTCCTACTAAACACCTTGAACAATTTCCTAAGCCTATCCATTGGGAACGGAGTCACTTAGAAACCTGAAATAACTTGAAAACAGTCCTCAAAATAAACTATAACTCAATAGATCAGTCTAATAGACCTTGAAAACTTATTGAAAACAAATTGTAAAAGGGAAACTACCTAATTGTGTTGAAAATCGCTTAGGGAATATGAAACCTATGCTAGCGTACCCTAACTAGCAAAGAGGTTGGTCAAATAAAACCACTGGCTGGCTTTGAAAAATAACACCCCTTTCTAACCATCAACTGATGCATTACATGATTGTGTATTGTTGAAAGAACATGAAACACATACAGATATTCAATTAATTGTTGCAATGTTTCATGCAAGATGCCAATAAGCTCACTTACACCTTGACTTTGATCATGCTTATTACTGTCCCGAACTAGACAAGTGAGCTGAACTTGATCACTTTCAGCTGCAACTCCAAAATCAGCTTCTTCTTCAATTGTATCCTCATGCTTGGGTGCAAGCATGACCTCTGGTACTTCAATGACCTCCAAACTGGCTAAATATTTGATTGGATAGTCCCTAGAATGGATGAAACCTAAAATTTTATTACTGACTTCCGAAGGGCTTGGAAAAAAATTAAAACTCATACTTTGAAGAGTAGCATCTAGCTTTTGCTCTTGTTCAACTTGAACAATACTTGCATGTAGCTCAAACTCCTGGATACCCTTGAATCATAATTTTATTTTTCAAAGGGGGAAGGAAAACGTCCAAACAATGAGATAGCCTCTTCCATCACACTCTCAATCAATGCAACAACCTGAAGCTCCTCCGTACACTAGAAAGGAATTTGCTCACTAAGATTATACAAATCAACTTCATGGGAAGTTTTTTGACTTGAGAGAATAGACTTACCCCCACCAAGACCGTATTCTTCCTTTGGCTCCATATCTGATTCTACTGATTTATTGATACAAAAGGGGTTGGACATGGTTTCTTTCACTTCTTGTTCTTGTTGTTCTTGGTAATCTTCCTCCAAAGATGTTGGCATAGTATCTAGACATGAGCAGAAAAACTCAATTTTAGCTTGAAACAGATCATCTTTGTGTTTTTCATTGCATTTTTGTGCAAGAGGACTAATTTTGAGTTGATGGAAACTCTCTTGAGGAAATAAAACCTCAAGGCCTTCAACCTCATGTTGTTGAATTATGACCATATTTATACTCTCCCCATCATGCTCAATAAAACATAGAAGATCATCAAATGAAGCTATGAAATTATGGCCTACATCACCTTTTTCAAACTCTTCAAGTTGTTGTCTTGATTTCTGAACCTACAAATTGCCACATTGCTTTATGTCCTCTTGTTGCTTCAAATATTCATCCTTGTCAACAAAAGTAGGTAATTCATCAATCCAAGCTAAAGGTTGGTCCTCTGTAATATCCTTTTGCACTTCCTCACCCTGCTACCCTGAATGAACTATCAAAACATTTGGACCAATTCCAATAGAAGGAGGAGGATCATTAGCTAAAAATATATATATATCCATCTTGAGAGGTCTTCCCTTGTTCAATCCTTTGTTGCTCTAACCAGTAATACTCCATAGCTAAATGCAAGGGATTTACATTTTTAAACTTCTCCATGATGAGTAAGCTATCCTGATTAATGGGCTGCTTTGTTACTATATCAGGCTATTGTAACGGATTAATTTCCTCAATCCTTAAAGGATGAAGGCTTATGAAACTTAGAATATCAACTACAAGAGGGTCAAGTGGCTCATTTTTTTTAAAACTTGGGAATTTATAATTATGAACCTCTTCTTAAACAGGCTGCTCTAGAATAGTGGGAATTGTTTGAATCTATTCTTCTTTTCCAGCAGCTCTCTACTTATCAAAACTCACCTCATGTAGTTGGAATTAATACTCTGAGTAAGCCTGACTACTTTGCACCTGAGCTGACAAAAGTTTCATTTGCTCCTCCCTAGCAACTATCTCCCCTTCAAGACCTTCTTCAAACTGCATCCTCTGCATCTTCAATTCTTGATCATAAAAATAGGCTTGTTCAGCCATTTCTTGCTGCTACATGATGATCCCTTTCTACTTCTTGATGTCAACCAACATCCCATTCATGTGTGAGAACACATTACCAATATCATTAATCTTCATACAGTCAAGACTTTGGCTTAGATCCCACAATGTGTGACCAAACTGTTTTATCAGATCCAACACATCTTGGTAAGGGTGCACTTTTGGTTGGTTATATGAATAATCATGATGGTTGGCATCAAAAACCATTTCTTGGTGTTGAGTTTGATCATATATTGGCTAATAATGAGATTGAGCGGGGATGGGAGGGTGGAAATCATATGGAATATGTTGGTAACTTGTTGTCATAGGGTTATTTGAGATGAAACCAGCAAGTTGTTCAATGTGATATGGCTAGTAAGAAGGCATATATACATGATTCTCATGGAATGGAGGTGAAAATACATTATAGTACTGATAACTAGACATTGCAAAGGCAAAACATGAAGCAAAAGCAAGCCTAGGTAGCAAACCTAATTTATTTGTAGGTATCTGGACTGTTGAAACCAGCTGTTATAAGGTCAGAGTCGTCATGGTGCTCTTTGTACTACAAAGGCTGATAATACTAAGAAAAGCACCAAATTTCTCAATACTATGATATCCTCAATGATGTAC
>VDFB02357029.1:0-29462 GCA_007258455.2 Sequoia sempervirens
TAGTGTGTTTGTTGTTGTAGATTGGTTTAGCAAAATGGCACATTTTATACCATGTAAAAGTACAAATGATGTCTCATACATTGCAAGGTTGTTTTTCAAGGAGGTGGTTAGGACCCATGGATTGTCATTAACTTATTATTTAAAACAGGGACAATAAATTTGTGGGTCACTTTTGGAGAAGCCTTTGGAAGAAGTTAGGAACAAATTTGACCTTTTCTCTAGCTGTCATGCCCAAACAAATGGGTATATTGAAGTTGTCAATAGAAGTCTTGGAAATCTCCTTATATACTTGACAAAAGAACACTCAACACAATGGGATCTAATACTACCCCAAGCTGAGTTTGCATATAATGACTATGAACTGAAGTGTTGGTAAAAGACCATTTGAGATTGTGTAAGGATTGTAGCCTAGGGGAGTGTTTGAACTTAGAGATTTGAGTGAAATGGAGAGGAGTGCTAAAGGGGAAGAGTTTGCAGTTGCCATGAAAGACATACATCAACAAGTTAGAGAGAACCTTCAAAATAGTGTTGATAAATACAAACAACATGCAGATTTGAAAAGGAGAGAGGTTCATTTCAAAGTGGGGGACTTGGTCTTAGCTCATTTAAGGAAGGAAAGGCTACCTAAAGGGAAGTCTTCAAAAATGCAGATGAAGAAGATAGGGCCATGTAGGGTGGTCCACAAATTTGGAGCAAATGCCTATGAAATAGAACTCCCTCCTAGACTTTCTATCTCTCCAATTTTAATGTTTCTGACCTATACCTTTTTAAAGGGGCTGTGATTGTAGGTACAAGTGTAGGTCCATAAAAGATTCTAGATGAAGATTGGTTCAAACATTTTCCACAAAGTCAACCATTGAAGCTAGAGTGCATTGTGGATACAAAAGAAGCCAAAAGAACAAGGAACAAGGTGTACAATGAGTACCTAGTGAAGTGGCAAGGCCTTCCTATGGAGGATGCCACCTGGATGACAGAGGAAGACATCAAGAATAATGGTACAATAGTTTAAGATCTTCTCTGAAGTGGAACTTGAGATTTTGTTCTCCTCGGGAGTATGGTGTAGGGGCACCTAGCCTTCATGATGTAAAAGGGTGTTAGATGCTATATTTTTGTGTTTTGAGTCAATTTTGTTTGTAATAAGGTCTATTTAGATCATGTTTCATGTTTTTGGTCATGTGGGGTCAACTTTTCAAAAAGATGTCAAGTTTTGCTAAAGTTGCAAAAGAAACTTTGCATTTTTGGTGTGTATGGGAAGTTGAACAGTCAGTTATATGAAAAGTCATTTGGAACCATTGAAATATGCTTGTAAGTGTTTAAATATGCCTTGGGATGTTTGAGGAAAATTTCTTGAGACATTTTGGAGATCAAACAATATCAATATACTTTGTTTTCTATGTTCTCAATTGTGTTTTTACTGCTACAAAAGTTAGTATGGACCTGTATGGCCTGAAAATGATGTAAAAATAACTTGGATTGATGGTGTGTTGATTCTTCTATCATTTTCAGTTGATTTCATTCATTTTCATCAAGTTTGAAGAGAGTTAGAGGATTTTTTCTGAAAGTAGTTAGGAAACCCTAGGTTGGGAGGGTTTGATTGAAGAAACATGAATTAGAGCCCATTCCATCAGTGAAAAAATCTAATAATCAGTGGAATGGAAGTAGATAATGTGTTTATAATGTTTGTAGGGTTTTCAGAAGCAAGGGATGGAGTTAGGGCCGAGTTTGATGCAACCCTAGCCTAATATCACCATGTATTAGGCTTAGGTGATTAAGTAGACATAGGGTTTTGTTGTAAGGTGATTTGGTGATTGTTCTAGTTGATGAAATTTATGTTTTCAGACCCCATGTGACTTGAGTGGAGCCTTGGAGTGAATTTTGGTAGTTTGGAGAAAGGTTTTAACACATTGTTGCTTTGTAAAACAAGCCTAATTAGTCCTATTTCGAGCGTAGCAGTCTAATTTGGAGGGTGTTGTTACAAAACAACCATATCTACAAAGTTTATATGTTTTCAAAGAGCATAAAAAGGTATCTAGAATGATGTTCATATTTTAGGTATTCGGCCTGCTTTGAAAGTTTTGTGAGAAAAACCCCTATTCCAAGTACTACAAGGAGAATTGAAGGTTTTGGAAGAAAAGCACCAAGTTAGGGTTTCAAAGTTGAAAAGTTTGTTGAATTAAGTTTGTGTTGATAACCTCCACCTTGCTCTACATCAATTTGGTTGGTGCTCAAGATTATTAATTCCAACACCCCCCCTTAATCTTGAGCCTTTTTTTTTATCACCATTTGAAATTTTTGGAGCTAAATTTCTAGAAATATGTCTTTCCGGAGCAAAATTTTTCAAAGCTATCATGTTTGCACCTGTTCTATGTTCTGGAGTTGTCTTGCCTGGAATTGTTCAGATTTTTTACACTTCTCTGAGTTTCTAGAACTAAAGTTCTAGAGCATTTTGTCATCCCAAGCCTATCCCTTAGCTGCTCAAAGCAATCTCTGCTCAATGGTTTGGTAAAAATGTTTGCAAGCTGTTGTTTAGACCTACAAAATTTCATTTTAATTTCACCATTCTCAACTAATTCTCTTATGAAATGATACCTGATTTCAATGTGCTTTCTTCTTCCATGAAAAATGAGATTCTTTGTCAAAGAAATTTGATGAAACATTGTCACAAAATATAGTTGTTCCATCCTTTTGTTCTTCCTTCAAATCTACTAAGGTCCTCCTTAGCCAAATAGCTTGGTATGCTACTATATTTACTACTATATATTCAGCCTTAGTTATACATAGAGAAACTATGGGTTGTTTCTTGGAATCCCATGAAATAAATCTTGATCCCAAGTGAAACACATATCCAAACGTGCTCTTTCTATCATCTACACTCCCTACCCAATCACTATCCATGTAACCAACCAGGCCAAAATCATTTTCCTCACTATACAAAATTCCATATCCTTTGGTTCCATTTGCATACCTTAGGATTATCTTATTTGCTTTCCAATGTGACTCTTTTGGAGTCTCTATAAATTTGGAAATCAGACTTACACTATGCATTATATCAGGCCTAGCTATTAAATACGTCAAGTTTCCAACCAAACTATTATACATGGTCGAATTCACATTGTTGTTGCAATCTTCCTTGCTCAACTTCAAACCTATGGCTATTGGTGTAGGGGTAAGATTGCTATCTTGCATTCTAAACATCTTCAAAATATTTGCTACATATTTTGCTTGAGAGATAAATACACCATCATGCATTTGTTTTACTTCTATGCCTAGAAAATACCTCAAGAGACCTAAGTCTGTCATTTCAAATTCTCTTTTCATGACCTCTTTAAAATCAACAATGATGAAATCATCATTCCCAATGAAAACTAAATCATCAACATACAAGACAACAATTAATATCTTACCATCAACTACCTTGATGTAAAGAGTGGGCTCACCATCGCTTTTTCTAAAGCCATTGCTCAACAAATATGAGTCAGTCTTGTTGTACCATGCTAATGGTGCTTGCTTTAACCCATAAAGAACTTTCTTCATCTTGTATACCTTATTTTCTCGACTCGAAACTTCATAACCAGTTGGCTGCTCCACATACACTCCCTCTTTCAATACTCCATTCAAGAAGGCAGACTTCACATCCATTTGATACACCTTCCTGTTGGGATGCAATTGCTATGACTTCCCACATAATTTCCATCCTTGCAACTAAAGCATATGTCTCATTATAATTTCTCCCAAACTGTTGTTTGTACCCCTTGACAACTAATCTTGCTTCATGCCTCTCTATTTTTCCATAAGCATTTCTCTTGGTCTTATAGACCCATTTTACTCCAATGACTGATTTCCCTTTGGGTAAATCGGTGAGCTACCATGTATTGTTTCTCTTGATTGAATCTATTTCCTCATCCATGACTTCACACCATTTCTTTTCTTTCACAACATCTTCACAATAAATTGGATCACTATGAGAAAATAATGCAAAATTCATACTTTCATCAAACTCTTCATCATACCTAAATTGCTATTGTAAATTTCCCTCATGATTCTTGTCTTTCATAGAATGAATGATGCAAGTCTAGGGTCATAATTTCTAGAGCTACTTGACTATTGGATTGATGAAGAAGACTGAGCACCAAAATTTTCCCTTTGTTGTAAATTTTCGGAGCAACTAGTCTGTTGAAAATTTCTAGAGCTGCTATTATTTTCTAGGCTATTACCTTGCTGTAGAGTTTTGGTGCTCCTAACTTCTATAGCTTCTTCATCCGAGCAAAGGGTATTATGACAGAAATACCCATGTTTTTGTCCATCATTCCATCCCATGAATCATTCTCTAAGGACTCTACATCTCTACTAATAACTATTTTCTTGGTGACTGGGTTATACAACTTGTAGGCTTTGGACTCTTCACTATAGCTCATGAAGATACACTTCTAACCCTTGTCATCCAACTTTTGTCTCTTCTCTTTTGGCACAAGTACTATGCCACACACCCAAATATTCTCAAGTGCTCCACCATCCACTTGCATTTTTTCCATGCCTCTGATAGAATCTTGTTACAAACTTCCTTTGTAGGACTTATATTTATCAAATATATTGTTGTTGCTATAACTTCACACTAATATTCATTTGGAAGTCTCTTGGCTTTGAGCATACATCTTTCAATCTCCACAATGGTTCTATTTTTTCTCTCAACCACTCCATTTTGTTGCGAAGTATATGCTATTGTTAGCTCCTTCTTAATGCCTTGTTCCTTGCAAAAATTCACAAACTAATTTGAGATATACTCTCCCCCTCTATTTGAACTTTGGACCTTGATGAAATGTCCAGTTTCCTTTTTAGCCTGGGCCTTAAACACTTTAAATTTTTCAAATGCTTTAGATTTATGTTGTAAGAAATAAGTTCCCATGTTTTACAACTATGGTCATCTATGAAGGTCATTAAATATTGGCTCTTACCAATAGAAATTGTTTGCATAGGGCCACACAAGTCAGTGTGCCCCATCTCCAATGGTGCTCTTTCCCTTCTAGAATTACTTGATTGAAAATGTTGCCTATTTTGCTTGCCTAAAATACAGGCTTCACATCTACCACTAGACTCTACAATGGTTGGAAAACCTTTAACCATACCCTTCTCTAACAAAATATTTAAACCAACATAGCCTAAGTGTCCATACTTGAGATGCCAAAGCTTGAAGAGGTCTTCAATGACTGTCTTGATGGATGCTTGCTGCTGTACTGTTGTACATTTTTCATGCCTGGGAGGTGTAGCTATAGAATGAGCTGAAAAACATGTATCTAACATCAAGGGAAATATTCTATTCTTTGTCATTTGTAGTACTGGGTGTGTGGAGGATCATCATGGAAAAAAATACCCTTAAATGGTAAACAAATTAGAAAAATCAGAGTTAGGCAACTTGATGTAAAAATTTCAATAAGTTATCTATATTATTTCAAAAACATGTAAGAATAGAATCTGTAGCAAATTGAATGTAGTTTCTAAATTACTAGGTTTATTTAAAAATAAATAAAATATATTTGGTGAACACTTGAAATTTCAATGCAGTAGTACTTAAATTTCAGTGGAAAAAAAAAAGTAGGTGTTTCCTCATCACCCTAACCACAATAAAATGATAATATTCTTTTATAATATTTTAGATATAAGTAGAGGACTCATGTCCCGATGTGATGCATATTTTTGTAATTTTTTCCAAGTAAATAATTAATTATAACTTTCTTATTACAAATTTTAAAAATATAAAAACTCGTGATGTTTGACCACCTTAACTTGGTAAAAATTCATGAAATTCAAGTTTTTTAATCCCATAGTATGTGCATAGAATGTGACACATGTTTTGATTTAAAATGTGATACCGCTTGAAAGCTATAGATGTTTTTCAATCAAGATATCAATCGACTTTACTCAGAATTAATAGAAAATGAATAATAATAATTTATTAAATTCAAAATAAAGAATAATTTATATTGGTGGAAAGATGAGAATCTCTTTTAAAAACCCTTTTTGTTTCATCAATTTTGGGTAAAAAAAATGTCATCAGCCACATACCCTACAAATACCCATCATATCGCCACTCTTTGGCCCATCATGATCCTGCACATACCCTACTACAACTATTTTCTTGCTTCCATCCTTCTCATAAATGATGCATTCACCCTTTTACATCAACACGTTGTAGCCTTTTTGGATTAGCTATCCAATACTCATGAGATTGTGCTTTATATTAGGGGAAAAATATACATTGTGAATCTCCTTCTTCTCACCTTGCTTGGTTCAAAATATAATAGACCCCTTCCCACAATTGAAACTATTTCATTGTTCCCCTTTTTTTATCTCAGACTTGAAATTTTTATCAATGAAAGAAAATAAACTCTCATTACCACTCATTAGGTTACTACAGATCCACTATCTAAAAACCATACCTCATCACTACCTTGCTTAGAAATGTTGCACATGATGAAGTCCTTTGATTGATTACCCTCAGCTACATTTTCATCAACCACATTTGCACTTTGCTTGGACTGATCACGTTGCTTTTCCACCACTCACTTGTGTAATGACCAAACTTATGGAAATAATAGCATTTAATGTTGCTCTTGTCAAACCTTTGGCTCAAATTATTGTTCTTCTTGGCTTGTCTGGAGCTAGACTAAGAACTACTTGCTTCCTCTTGGTTGTGTGCTCTTCTTGAGCTATCTTCTTCAACACCTCCATGTCCATATATGCCTCTACCTCCGCCTCTTGAGCTTCATCCGAAGTTGTTTCTACCTCTCCCCCTACCTCTTGAATTGGATTGAGCTTTGAAAGCTTGCTCATGGGAAGAATTTGCAAACCTATTTAGGTGCTGCTCATGGGTTTGTAGGGAACCTATTAGTTCATCATCGGTCAATGTTAAGAGGTCCTTTGCCTCTTCAATGACAATCACTATTGCATCAAACTTTGAGGGTAAACTTATGAGGATTTTCTCCACAATCCTCTTCTCTTCCATGGTTTCTCCATTCATCCTCAATTGATTTATCAAACTAAAAACTCTTGTGCAAAATTATAAGATAGACTCACTTTCCTTTATTTAAAGAGTCTCAAAATATCTTCGAAGCATCTAGAGCTTCACCAATCTAACTTTATCAATCCCTTTTTAATTGCTTTGGAGGATTTCCCAAGCTTCTTTTTCATAACTAGCTATTGTTATTTGAGGAAAAATAGCCTTTGTTAAGGCTACCTCAATCAAATTGAGGGCTTTAACATCATTTTTTCTTGTCTCCTTCAATTGATTCTTTTGAGGATTTATCAATGCTTCCAATGTATTTCTAGGTCAGTCACATTTGTGAACCCATTTGCTACTAACTCTCACAAATCATTTACAACTAAAATAGTTTTCATTTTCTTTTCCTAGATGTCATAGTTTTTACCATCAAACATAGGTGGCTTCTACCAACTCCTATTATCTCTTTCATCATTTTTGCTAAATGGGGGAAAACTACAAATACCCATAAAAAATCCAAGGCTTTTCTTCATACCTAGAAGCTAGGGTTCTATCACTGCATGCCTAGAAAATGCTAGGGCTCTAATAAACATGGATCTGGTACCAAACTGTTGGGTAAAGATCCCAACTAAAGTGAGAAAAGATGAAAACAAATAGAGCAAAGTAGACAATAAGGAGGCAAATAAATTTTCTATTTCATTCAAATACACAAAAAGTATTACATTAGAAAATGTTTACATACAAAAATTAGAGCTATGGCTCTTAATTTCCTTCATACAAAAAATTGTCTAGATTTCGACCCAATGGAGCTTTTTGTGTGTTGCTCTGTGTTGTTGCTGCAAGTATTTCAAAGCATTGGAGCTCTGCACTCTATTCAATATCTTTTGCTACTGTAGATTCTTATTCTTCTTTCTCTATTCTATTCTCCTAAACATTCCCTCATTCTTCTGCTCTAAAAACATTCTATTCTTCCTTTTTGTTTTTCTTACCTTCTCTAAAAAATTGTCACTCAATTTCAAATTCAACCTGGACCAAAATTAATTAGTTGCCAAAAACATTAACTGGGATAGTATATGTCTGACACAACAAATGGGGGGGAGCGATCCAAAATAGATCTCTTCTAACACTGCATTAAATGGATTTGGTTGGCACTCAAGATTATTAATTCCAACACCATGCATTCTGCAAAATTATATAATCCACTTATACTTGCATATAAGCTAAAAAACCAAATATTTAGCTAGTGTTTTGTAGTAGTCCAAGTATAGCTAAAACTGTTGATTTTTGTAGCTCGAAAGGTTGGATGTGGATTTGTTTTAAAGCAAATTGAGTTGGATATGCTTTAAATCACTTTAAAGCATCTCGAGTTAGATATGCTTTAAAACGATTCGAGTTGGATTTTTAGCAACAACAAGATTTTTAGTCTTTAATAGAATGTTTTCAAGTTTGTGAGGATAAGATAAATCCAAGAGTGATTTTATGTGTAATTAAAGCCAAAGAAAGCAAGGAAAGGTTCTTTCCTTGCACGCTAAGTAAAGCAGCTAGGCTCTATAAAAGTAAGATTGCTGTAGCAAACTCATATTGTATTTTCGAAAGAAAAGTTTGCTATTAGGTTGAATAAAAGATCCAATATTTGCAATTTTTTCCCCACATTGGGGTTTCCTGGGTAAATTTGTGTTATTGTCTTTTTGTGATTGGCTTATTGTTATTTTTGCTTCCATTGTTATTAGTTGTTAATTAACTCAGTTGTGTTAATTGTTATAAATCAGATTTCTTTCTGTGAATTTATTGAACAATTAATCTGTTGCTGGGTTATAGAAATTAACATGGTATCATTGCACTAAACTCTGAATATGAAGCCAATATTTGTGACGTAGATTTCAAGAAAAAAATAAACAAATCATATTTTTGTCTTTAGTTCTTTTGTGGCTATGGCAACCAATGTTCGATACGAGGATAGACTTGAGGGTGCATCTAACTTCTTGTAGTGGAAGGTCCAGATTACATCCGTTCTCAAGGAGAATAGGCTGTGGATATATGCTAGTAAAAAAGTGACACCACCAGCAAATGATCCTGTTGCCTTAGATTCGCATGAAGTCAAAGAGGCCAAGGCTCAGAGGATTATCCTGGATGGAGTAAGAGATCATTTAATTCCTCATTTATTGGGGAAAGACACCACCAAGGAGATGTGGGATACACTTACAAAACTTTATCAGAGCGACTATTAGAGTCGTAAGATGATGCTCAAGGACAAATTGCATAATACCAAGATGTCCAAAGGTGAGAGTGTGAGCTCTTGTCCAAGTTAACACAGGTCAGGGATGAGCTTGCTGCTATTGGAGAGATGATTAATGAAGATGAGTTGGTGCGTATAGCCTTGAATGGTTTTTCAAAGCACTGGGAAGTGTTTGTCAAGTGTGTTGTCGGCAGAGATCGACTACCTGATTGGGCAAGACTTTGGGATGATTTTGTTCAGGAGGAGATCAGATGAAGAAGGGTCAAGATGAAGAAAATCTTGCTCTTGCAAGCAAGGGTAAGAAGTCCAATAAAGAGAAATCAGAAGGTTCTTCTTTCAAGAGGGGGAAGAAGAAAGATCTAAGCAAGATAAAATGTTTTTGCTACCATTAGATGGGTCACTATGCCAGTCAATGTCTGAATAAGAAAAATAAGGACAAGAAGCAAGTTGTTACAATAGAGGTGGACGAGTTTGCATCACGATTTGAGAATGAGTTTTCACTCATTGCCTGTCTCTCAAGTTCAATTGCCAATAAGGTATGGTATATTGACAGTGGGGCTTCTTGCCACATGATGAGAGTCAGAGAATGTTTCACCAAGTTGGAGGAGAAGAAGTTGGATTTCTATATTGAGCTCAGAGACAATGCCAAGTACCATGCAACTGGTATTGGCACTGTAAGGTTTCAGAGGGAGTCTAGAAAACCTTTGTTGCTGGAGGATGTGTTGTATGTCCCTAGCATGACAAAGAATTTAATCTTAGTTTCTACTTTGGAAGACAATGGTAACATCATGACCTTTGAGAGGGGAAAAGTCTATATTCGTCCCAAAGATTCCAAGGTTGCAAAAATGATTGGAGTCAAGCATGACAACTTGTTTCGGTTACAGTTTGAGCCAGCACATGTGTTGGTTAGTAGCTGTAAAGGGATAGGAGAATTGTGGCATAGGAGGATGGCTCATTTTCACCATGGAGCACTTAATATCCTTAAGGAAATAGTGACGGGACTGCCTGAGATGAAGACAAAAAAGCATGAGGTGTGCAAGGGTCAACTATGCTCTTGGGAAATATGCCAAGACCAATTTTTGAAATAGTGACACTAGATCTAAAGGGATTTTGGATCTCGTACACTTAGATGTGTGTGGACCTATGTCAACAACATCCTTGAATGGATATGAGTACATTATGTTACCTTCATTGATGATTTCTCCAGAAAGACATGGATATATTTCATGAAGAATAAAGATGACGTCTTCAGTAGGTTCAAAGAGTTTAAGGCTCTTGTGGAGAACCAAATTGGGAAGAATATCAAGATACTGAGGTCTGATAATGGAGGCAAGTATACCTCAAATGCCTTCAAATATTTTTGTGCTCAGGAAGGTATCAAGAAAGAGTTGGCAGTTTCGTACAACCCTCAGCAGAATGGGGTTGCTGAATGGAAGAACATGGCTATATTTGGAGCAGCCAAGGCCATGCTTCATGATCAGGATCTGCCTTGGTTCTTATGGGTAGAAGCTTGCAACACAGCTGTGTATTTGTAGAATAGGAGCCCTCACAAAGTGTTGGGAAAGTTGACTCCAGAAGAGGCGTTCACTGGTAAGAAACCAGATTTGGGGCACATTCGCATCTTTGGATGCCTTGTGTATTGTCACATTCCTATTGAGAAGAGAACCAAGTTGGAACCTACTGCAAAGAAGGGTATCCTTGTTGGGTACAGTGAACTTCTAAGGTTTATCAAGTTTATATTCCTACTCTCAGGAAAATAGTGGTTCACAGAGATGTGAAGTTCGAGGAAGAGAGGGCTCTTTAGAAGTCAAGCAACTTGATTAATGAGGAGGAAAACTCACCCATGGTTGAGGTAGCACAAATTCCTCAAACTTTAGTCACACAAGTTGGAGAGTAGAGCAAGCAGGCTGAGTAGGATGATCAGACAGAGGAACAAATAATTCCTCAGCCTCAAATTCCTATTACTGAGAAGAGGAGAAACAGGGCAGTTGAGCAAACATTGAGAGAGGCTCAAGAATATGTAGGTGATCCTCAAGATTCAATCAGACAGAGAAGGGCTCCCAGACATTATTCTAACAATCAGACAGAGAAGGGCTCCCAGACGTTATTCTAAGTATGTGGCACTTATGAGTGAATTAATTGAAGTAGAGCCTTCCAACTTTCAAGAGGCGTCCAAACACCAAGTATGGAGGGATGCCATGGTGGAAGAGTATTCTTCCATCATGAAGAATAGTGTGTGGGAGGTAGTACCACAACCAAAAGATAAGTGTGTGGTGGGCTCAAGATGGTAGTGTGGAGAAGTTCAAAGCCCAGTTTGTGGCTAAGGGGTTTTCTCAGAAGGAAGGAGTTGACTATGATGAGACTTTTTCTCCAGTAGCCAGGTACTCATCCATAAGAGCTATCAATTCTGTAGCAGCACAAATGGGATGGAGGATTCACCAGATGGATGTAAAAATGGCCTTCCTTAACGGAGTGATTGAGGAAGAGATTTACATAGAGCAACCAAAAGGATTTGAAGCACATGAGAGGGATTCTCATGTATGCAAGTTGAAAAGAGCACTGTATGGACTCAAACAGGTTCCCAGGGTGTGGTATTCACGTATTGACAATTACTTGTAGAGTGTGGGCTTCATCAAGAGTGAGCCAGATTTGAACCTGTACTATGTTCAGGTGAAGGGCGAACTTCTCATATTGTTGTTATATGTTGATGACCTATTTCTCACAGGGTCAGAGGAGCTCATAGCACACTGCAAGCGAGATCTTGCAGGAGAGTTTGAGATGAAGGACTTGGGGTTGATGCACTACTTTCTAGGATTGGAGTTGTGGCAGAAAGAGGGAGAGATCTTCCTTGGACAAGGGAAGTACTTAATTGATATCTTGAAGCGATTCAGAATGGAGAATTGTAAGCCTATGTCAATGCCACTTGTGACCAGTTGGAAGAAGATTGATGCTTCTAGATCAGAAGGCAGTGGACCCGACTTTATATAGATAGTTGATAGGCTCTCTTATGTATCTTGGTCAACACCAGGCCAAACATTTGTTTTGCAGTGAACTCACTTAGTCAGTTTATGGTGGAACCTAAACATGTGCACTAGATAGTTGCGAAGCATGTTTTGAGATATCTCCAAGGCACAGTTGATTATGGGCTAAAGTATGTTCAACAAGATGGAGTGAAGCTCGAGGGGTTTACTATGCAGATTGGGTAGGCAGTACAACTGATCGAAAGAGCACTTCAGGGCAGCCAGTTGAGATCGGAATAGTCTCTTGGTACAGAAAAGTAAGTCATACCGAAGTTCCAGAGTCGAGTAGATGGCACCAAGATGGCTACGTGAGATTTATCCGGAAACTTCTACGGCTCTTTGATCAGAGCTAGATCCTACAGCTTATTTCATGTGATAATCGAAGTTGTATCAAACTCTCTCGAGAATCCAGTGTTTCATGACAAGTCAAAGCACATTGAGATCAAGTACCACTTCATCGAGATTGTGTGGAGAAGGGGATGGTGAAGCTCAATTACATTCCTACGATGAACAGATAGCAGATATCCTGACGAAGGCCTTGATGAAGAGCAAGTTTGAATTCTTCAGGGACAAGTTGGTGGTGCGAACACCTTCCTCGTTAAAAGGAGTGTTGATTTTTGTAGCTCGAAATGTGGGATGTGGATTTGTTTTAAAGCAACTTGAGTTGGATATGCTTTAAATCACTTTAAAGCAACTCGAGTTAGATATGCTTTAAAACAATTCGAGTTGGATTTTTAGCAACAGGAGGATTTTTATTCTTTAATAGAATGTTTTCGAGTTTGTGTGGATAAGATAAATCCAAGAGTGATTTTATGTGTAATTAAAGCCAAAGAAAGCAAGAAAAGATTCTTTCCTTGCACATTAAGTAAAACAACTAGGCTCTATAAAAGTAAGATTGTTGTAGCAAACTCATATTGTATTTTCAAAAGAATAGTTTGCTGTTAGGTTGAATAGAAGATCCACTATTTGCAGGTTTTTCCCCGCATTGGGGTTTCCTGGGTAAATTTGTGTTATTGTCTTTTTGTGATTGACTTATTGTTATTTTTGCTTCCGCTGTTATTAGTTGTTAATTAACCTAGTTGTGTTAATTGTTATAAATCAGATTTCTTTCTGTGAATTTATTGAACAATTAATCTGTTGCTGGGTTATAGTAATTAACAGAAATATGGCTATTGATGAAGCGGAATTGGTATTGGATGGTTCGGTGGATTTGAGGGGAAAACCTGTTGTAAGAGAAAAGATTGGAGAGTGGAGAGCTTGTTCTCTAATCTTTGGTAATTATTCGTTAGGTTTTTCCTATGTTATTATTGTTGTTTTTTCTTCTTTTACGAATTGGTAGTTTTGAATTCATATACAAGCTACAAATTTTTTGAAGGATTATCTTTTGCGGGCATAGTAATGTTAGCGATTGGACTGGTGCTACCTGGCTTGCTTCCTTACTTGGGGCATACGTTGCAGATACAGACATAAGCCGTTTCTAGAAATTCATAATATTTTCATCTATATATATTTTAGGAAGGACTATTAGCTCTTTCTTATATAACTTTCCATAAAACAGTGCATTGGGTTTTCTTAAAGTATAATCTAAATTGATTTTGTCACAAGGCATTGGAATTATGGCTCTGGCAGTTCCATCGAAGACTCTGAGACCACCATAGTGCCAACCCAATGAATTCTGCCAAAAGGCATCGTTTCTACAGATTGGGGTTTTATACTTTGCTTTGTATGTTCTTGCTTTCGCCTCTAGAGGAACCAAACTATGCATCTCCACTATTGGTGCACATCAGTTGATGATTTTCACCACAAAGAAAAGTTGCAGAAGAGCACATTTTTCAGTCGGTGGATATTTGTTGTCTTCGGTGGAAGTCTTGTTGGTCAAAAATTCATTATCTATGTTCAAGATGACATTAGTTAGGGAGTGGCCGGTGGAATCATATCAAAAACATTGATCATAGCCTACGTTATGTTCATGATAGGAATTCCACTATACAGACATAAACCTCAGGCAGGTAGCCCACTAAGACGAATGGTAAAAGCGATTGGTATGATTATTTCATGAAGGGAGGCTCTCCTTCAATATAACATTAGTCAGGGAGTGGCCAGTGGAATCATAACAGCAACATTGATCATAGCCTACATTCTGTTCATGACAGGAATTCCACTATACAAACATAAACCTCAGGCAGGTAGCCCACTAAGATGAATGGTCAAAGTGATTGGTACGGTTATTTCATGAAGGGAGACTCTACTGCAAATGGCTCTAGTAAAATTCACTGCCAGCAATTTATCGACGGAAAATTTACCGCTAGCAATTTACCGATGGAAAATTCACTGTCAACAATTCACCGTGAGAAAATTAACTGCCATAAAAAATTCACCTCAAGTAAAATTCACCACCAACAATTCACCATCATGGAAAATTAACCACATTAATATTTTTTAATATTAATGCAATTAATTTTCCAGGTGAATTTTACTTGTGGTGAATTTGTCATGGCAGTGAATTTTCCCGCAGTGAATTGTTGGCAGTGAATTTTTCATTGGTGAATTGTTAGTGACGTATGCCCCTTCAAACATATCTTCTAAGACAAAAAATAACATTAAATAACAACAAATATATAATTTTTTTATATTCTCAGAAATCATCTACATACGTGCAATCAAATGCATTCTGGTCATAAGATCATTATTACAAAAATTTGGGCTGCAAATACATGCAAAAAACTCAGATATGCAGGTCTAAAAATGACAGTAATGGCCATTACCTCCCAACAAATTCAGTTACCTCCCTTTTTTGGATTTAGAAAATTCTTAAATTTTAGTCCAACTTTTGGGAGCCATTACTTTTGACTTGTTCATCAGATTGATAAACCGTTTATGTTGTTGGAAAGATTTAGATGAGAAATAAGGCCACAAAACTTGATTTTTGGTCACTTTTCAAGCTGATTGGGAACCTCTAGGTGCCTTAAAAATTGACTTTGGATATTTAAGCCTAATATAACATTCTAATAGTATTTCAACTACAAATTATATGCAAATTGTAATTCAACATTGGAAAGTGAATCTGGTTTAATTTCTTTATCTACGTGATTTTATTTTGAATGATAGATTTATAGACAAAGCAACACTATGAAATAACCATGGTGCAAGTCTGTGCACTATCATCTAGATATATAGATTTTTTAGTTAATGCAAGATAAGTATCTCTAGTGATATCTCCTACATTTTGTTGTTTTACATTTAAGATATATAACTAAAGTTTTATAGTGTATTTTTCTTATTTTATACACAATAGTTTCATGGTATATTTTTTTTTATGCATGTGGAAAGTACAAGACATTCTATGCTTTTAATTTTTCATTTGTGTAGGAAGACAACACATCATTAGGACATCCATGTTACACACTAGTGTCCCTGGTCAAGACTCAAAAAAGGTCACATAATCATCTTCATAACTTGTACTTTGAATTTTGTTCTCACTTAGTTTTAAATTCTCTTACATAGAGAGATATTTTGGACAGTCGCTTATTATTGGATATATTGTATTAAAATTAAAATATTTAATAAGCCATTTTGCAATTATAATCATTGTAAAAGGATTTATCATACTATAAAGAATGTTTTATTATTCATCCTAATGCTACTATAAGAATTTTTTTCTCAAGGAAGATTTAATTTCCTTTTCCAAAATCAGATTTTTATATTACACTAATCATTAAAGGATTATTGAGAGGAGTGAAGCTAATAGGGAACAAAGTTAAGAAATTCTTGCAAAGCATGATAATGTTCAAGAAAATAATTCCAAGCCTTAAATACCTTCTCATAATGCTTGATAAAGCCTTGAAGTATATTTGGAAGGTCTTTGAGAATAGATTGACCATATTTGATATGCTTAATTCATTGAGAAGTATGATGAGCTCGAAGATCTTGAAAAAACTCTTTAGAAGTTGTCTTGTACTTCTAGCCAATATAATTAGGATTTGATTTGAGCATCCCTAATAGAGTGGTTAATCATTAATTTTATTTTGATCATGGATCTTAGCCACCTAGATGTACAAAATATGATAGAAAGGGTTAGCTTCAAGTATAATAGTGGCTTGATGAAGATTCATAGTGGTAACTTGTTTGCATGATATAAAATGATTAGTATCTAGCGCCCTTAGAGCTATGATGGCCTTCCAATTCATTATAGCCCCTAGTGTAAAAGTACGAAGTTGTGTCACACATTTATAAGGGAAATTACCAACATTGATCAAACTTTTAAACTTGAATCACTAACAAGTGGCATATATGTTTTAAACTTTGAAATGACGTAAACAAATAAAATGTGTAATTTTTAGTATATTTTATGTTTCTATTTTTTTGAAAAAATTAAACAATTATTTAAATATATTTTTTCATAAATTGACACTATAATTTAGTTGCTGATAAAATGTTGAAAAACGAAGTTACATGAGAGGTTCATATTTATATAGTAAATTTTTTCTTTAAACCTTTTTGTCTGTATATATAACTTGAAACTTTAGTGCATGGATATATATTTTTCCAATTTTAATAAATATATATTTGAAATAAATATTAAAATTTGTGTTTATTAAAACATAGTTGCTTCCACTCGACGTCAACTTTCATCTTAACTATTTATCTAAAATAGAAAAAAGCATACCATCTTGATATAGATTCTTTTATCTAGTGCATTATATTTAGTAAAAATGAAAATGAAAATATAAATAATCATTCAACTATTAAAATATATATTTTTGAAAACTACACTTATGAATTTACGAAAGGGTATATATATTTAAAATAAAATGTAAGTAGGAGTTGTTGAAACATCAAATTTTTTAAATAACATTATTTTTGTGGTATATTGGCCTCAAAGTGGTGCTACAGATGCATTTAGACAACAATTTTAGTTGAAAAAATCGTGGACATATCTAACTTAGTTAGAATGAATCTTACTATATCATATATTTGATCAAAATTTATTTTTAACTAGAAATACTTAAATTCACTTGTGTTGATAAGTTGCCTGAAAGTGTGACACAAATTTGTATTTTTACCTCCTAAGTTAGGGGAATTCTTGGTGGAAGGAATGATCACTACTTCTATGGGGTGGGTGGGAGGAATAATGTGTGCTTCTCCAACTATCTCCTTCTCCCCTACCTCCATATAGTTTAGTGCTTAAGCTATAATGGTTTCTTGGGGGTGCCAATATATGTGAAGAAAGTGAGAAGTACACAATATGACCCTATTCCATCAAGTAATCAATCCTATCACTTGAGAAGGCCTACATTCTAAATTCCTCACCATTTGGATGTGGACCAATGCTAGATGATGAGTTAGTAGGGAAGTATTAAGAAAAAAAGGATTTGATAACCTTGGGAGCATCAAATTGTCATTGAATATTGAATTTAATGGTACAATGGTTTGAAAGGGTGACATGCAACAAGGAATCAATTAGAAGAGAGAAAAAAAAAGTAGAGGAAACAAACTATTGAGTAGAGATCATAGAATGATCAAGGAATTTAAATACTTTATCAAGCACAAACAAGAAATTATTTCATGTATACCAATGACATTTATAAATATGGTGGTGGAACATATTGCGATTGAAAAGAACCAAATTGTCATGCATGTAGTACCACACCTTTCTCTCCAATTGTCTAATACATAACCAAATCCCTATCTTTGTCACGTGTAAACTAATATATTAAAGCTTTTGAAGATGCAATAGGTATAAAAGCAACAATCCACCACCATAATAAATATCTCCCCACAACATTATTGTAATCAAGAATATTGATAATTATAAAGGAATGGTTTAAATATTTAAGAGGATCTATATCATCTTTTTGATAGAGAGAAAACCTTGATATAAAACATGCAAAAGCCACCTAGGAAAGAGAAAGGTGAAAACCTCTTCACAACCAACATTGTGATTGTTGGAAAACTAAACTAATTAGCCATTAATTATATGACAAATAAGGGAATGCAAAATACTAGTAATCTTGACCTCTTGTACTTGAAAAGAACATCTGAAATCAAAAAATTCTTATGAAAATATCTTGTTTCATATTTATTAGGGAAGTTAGCAAGACATCAAGCATTCCATGAGATAAAATACATTGATGATGATCAAGAGGCATGCCATCACCATTCAACTCTTCAAGTGAAGAAAAACAATTTTACAAATACTAATCTCTTGGAAAACTCTCCAATTGAATGTTTGGGGTTGAAAACCTCCTTTTTCTACTATATATTCTTCCTCCAAGTACCTAGGTGAGTTGCAAGAGTGATGTCGACTCCCAGGAAAAGAAAGAAAATAAAAATATCTCCCACTTCAAGGATAAAACTTGCATTGATTGCAACATTATGGGGATTTATGGTTTTAGTGGATTTCTCCCAATTAGATGGAGCAACACCTTGCCCCTTCTTAGGAGGGTTTGAAGACACTCTTGGACTCTTAGTTACATTTGAGTAGTTGGGTGGTCATGTTTTGAAGGGATTTTGGAATAAGAATCACCAATGTTTGTACCTATATTTTTAAAACTCCTAGATGCAATCAACTCTTCATTGAATTTGAAAGAGGAGTTTCAATAGGCAGGGAGGAGGGCTTGTTATGAGGGAAAATATTATGATAGTCTTTAATTTTATGCTTCAATATTGACAAAAAAAAAAGTATTAAAAAAATTAAGGTAAAGTAGATGTTGTGTGTGATGTAGATGTCCAATCTAGATATCCACAAAATCTTTTAGGTCTTTACAAAAATCTATCTCAACACATTTTTGAGGGTGAGTTTCATCGAATCTATCTAGTTCAACACAACTTACTTTTCCCAAAGAGACAATAATACAAGTCAAAAATTTCCAACATGGTGAAGGAAATCTTAAAAATTTAAGCCACATATGCACAAAGAATGTCTTGTCATTTGAGATGGCCAAATTGTGCATCCATGACTAAAAGACCGATAGAGACACACCAACATACCATGGTCCAAGCTTGAGGATATCCTTAGTATGACTAACCTCATCAAAACAAAGAAGAAAAATTGTGATATTGCCATCAGGATTCAACCGTGTAGTTTTACAAGTCAAACTCATTGACCCATTGTGCATCCTGCTTATCAAAGAAGAAAAACTTTGGTAATATCTTATCCCATGTGAGGTTCAATGCTTGTTAACCCTTTCACAAAATATGCTGTCGAGAGGAGTTCTCCCAACAAAGTATCCTATCAAAGTAAAATGCTCTAAGCATTTGTATGTAATATCAAATTCAGGGAGGTGTAACAACACATTGGACAAATGATGAGAAAACTTACATTATTTAATAGTTTGGGAACAAACTTTTGGAAACACTTATTCAGAACTGCCATTGTTTAGAGCCACCAAACCTTCAACACCAACAAATATTATTATATTGACATAATTTGTGGTCATATAAAAGACTATTAAAAATATCACAAAAGATGCAAAATGACATAAGAATGATGATAGACTTCGGAAAAGATACAGAACCTAACAGAACTCCCACTTGTGAACATTTATTTGAAAGTTGATTTCGGAATAACTCTTACGCATTGCTGCCATTTTGAATTAAGTTAGTTTAAATTATAAATGATTGGCGAATGTTGATTCGATTTGAGGCAATTCTATACTAAATGACATGATCACTCGAAAGTTAGCGTATTTTTTGAATAAAAAAGGTTGGCAAGATTCCTTGAATATTAAATGACAAGTTGATGCAGAATTAGTGGAGCTACACGACGGGAACAATTTGTTCTTATTTTGTTTTGTTTTCATGAACTATATATATATCCTCACATTTTAATTGATTCGAATTAAAAAGTATTGTTGAATTAGTGCAGATAAAAGTATTCTATGCAGCTACAACTCCCCAACAAAACTGTGTCTAAAATTCCACAAAATTCATTTAGATCCAATTATAAAGCGTTGTTGACTTATTCGAGATATAAATAATTCATCTGTAAAACTACAGAACCGGTTGTAATCGAGGTTTTTGTTACAGGGAGTGGATAAGACAAAATGAATATAAGGAGGAGCCATACGTTCTGCAAAATGATTCAATCCTCTCAGACTTGCATATAGGCTGAAAGAAACAAATATTTAGCTTGAGTTTTGCAGTAGTCCAAGTATAGGAGAACCATGGCTGTTGATGAAGCGGAATTGGTATTGGATGGATCGGTGGATTTGAGGGGAAACCCTGTTGTAAGAGAAAAGACTGGAGGGTGGAGAGCTTGTTCTTTAATCATTGGTAACGAATCGTTAGTCCCTCTCCATCCAGCTTTTCCATGCTATCATTTGTCGATTTTTATTCTCTTACCAATATGTTAAGTTTTAATTTGTATACAGGCTACGAATTTGTTGAAAGATTGTCTTTTGCGGGCATATGGGCAAACTTAGTGGTGTATCTGACCACCAAGCTGCATGAAGGCACCGTTTCCTCCGCTAGGAATGTCAGCAACTGGACTGGTGCTACCTGGCTTGCTCCCTTACTTGGGGCATACGTTGCGGATACATACATAGGCCGTTTCTGGACATTCATAATATTTTCTTCTATATATATTCTGGTAAGGACTATTAGCTCTTCCCTAAATAACTGATCATAAAACAGTGCATTGGTTTTTCTGAAAGTGCATCTTAAATTGATTTTGGCACAGGGCATGGGGATTATGACTCTAGCAGTTACGTTGAAGTCTCTGAGACCACCGGAGTGCCAACCCAATCAATTCTGCCAGAAGGCATCGTCTCTGCAAATTGGGATTTTCTACTTTGCTTTGTATGTTCTTGCTTTCGCCTCTGGAGGAACCAAACCATGCATCTCCACTATCGGTGCAGATCAGTTTGATGATTTTCACCCCAAGGAAAAGTTGCGGAAGAGCACTTTTTTCAATTGGTGGATATTTGTTATCTTCGGTGGAAGTCTGATTGGTCAGACATTCATTGTGTATGTTCAAGACAACATTAGTTGGGGAGTGGCCGGTGGAATCATATTGGCCTTATTGATCATAGCCTACGTTTTGTTCATGATAGGAATTCCACTATACAGACATAAACTTCGGTCAGGTAGCCCGCTAAGACGAATGGCCAAAGTGATTGGTATGGCTATTAAGAACTGGAAAGTGAAGGTTCCTACAGATGCATCACGCCTTTATGAAGTGGATTCAAAGGAATACCTTAGTCAGGGTCGATTCCCAATTGCTCATACAGAAATTCTGAGGTTAGAATTTAATCCTAATATAACTTTCTAAGAGTATTTCTTCTACTATGTCTCGGCATTGAAAAGTGAATCTGATTTAATGATTTTATCTGCATGATTTAATTTTGAGTGACAGATTTATGGACAAAGCAGCAGTACAAACTATCCATGGCGCAAGTCCGTGCACTGTCACAGATGTGGAGGAGACAAAGCTCATTCTAAGAGTCTTTCCAATTTGGTTGACGGTCATTTTCCCAAGTACTTTGTTAAATCAATCTGCCACTCTCTTCGTAAAGCAGGGAATGACTCTGGATAGGCATATGGGTTCTAACTTCCAAATTCCCGCAGCTAGTATTGGGTTTTTTCTTACAATATCAATGCTCCTCTCCCTTATATTCTATGATCGCATCTTAGTCCCAATGTGCCGAAGATTCACCGGAAATCCACGGGGCATAACTATACTACAGAGGATGGGAATTGGTATGATACTCTATACTATTGACATGGTAGTGGCTGTAATAACAGAAATGAAAAGGTTAGATGTTATTAAAAGCCATGGGCTTGCAGATAATGCGAATGCAATTGTACCTCGGACCATCTTCATACTGCTTCCACAGTTTGGTATAATGGGTATAGCAGAAACCTTTCTAGAAGTAGCAAAACTGGAGTTCTTTTATGATCAAGCACCTGAGAGTATGCAAAGTTTGGGAACATCATTGTATGCAGCCTCACTGGGAGTGGGTGCCTTTCTCAACAGTGCTATTCTCACTGCTGTAAACAACGTTACAGGGCGAAAGGGCCATCAAAGCTGGATATTGGATAATGTGAATGCCTCACGCTTCCATTACTATTACGCCTTCTTAGCTGTACTGAATATCTTAAACTACATTTTCTTTTTGGCTGTCTCTCACTTCTACAGATATAAGAGAGAAATTAGCCAGGCTTTGGGTGAAGAATCAACCAAGGCGATAGAAGTAGTTGGCATTAAGAGGCAGAACGTTGACGGAAGTCACAATGGCATTCAGTGAAACCAGATAATTAGAATAACATTATATGTGGAATAGATATTTTGCCTTAATGATTGTAGTTGAATATGCTATATCTGTTGCTACCAACTTGCGGCCAAGCATTGGAACTAGCAGAGTACATTATTTTAAATTTGAGGAGCCCCAGGAGCTCCGTACATTAATAGGTTATTATTATGTGTTGGCTCAACGTCAACTTGTCTTTGTATTATTCATTAGTTTTTTTTAATAATATATGTATATTTTTCATACCAATGTTGAAAGTGAATCTAAAACGTATTGTGAATTATTTTCACACTATATAAAAATTGTCACTTATGACATAGTGTAATGGTTAAATCGTGCCGTTGATGTCATAGTTCTCAAAGTACAAATTTTTTATTGGGTCATAATGATTGTAGACATCATGGGCTCGCTAATCCATTGATGCCATTGGCATTCAAGCTAGTTACTGCATACCCCAAATACTCATAAACTAGTGTGTTTATTGGACTTTTACACCTGCTAGGTTATTAAGCTTGTGTGTTTGGACTATTTGTGTCAATGCAGTGTGTTCATACTAAGAATGAGGTTTGTTGTATGTGGTCTCACTTAGCTTGAGCCAAGCTACAAATTGTTGTGTAACTAATTAAAAAAATTATAAAATATTTGATAAATTACTAAAAATCATAGTTATTTCTTGATTAGACGGTGTAAGAGATTTTTACAATATTGGGATCACCTTTTGTGGTTCATCATCATTATAATAGAAAATATAATAATCAAAATCAATATATTATAATTCATGAAAATTTGATACCATTGAATTAATATAAAATTAGACAATTATATATATACTTAAAATATTTTTTTGGTAGTTTATTGAAGAAAAAATAATTAATAAAAATAATATTTATATATTATTTGAATGAATATATATATATATATATATATATTCTTGATTCTTACAAGATTACCTTTTTCATATATGAATTATTAATATTGTTTTCCTTGTTGAATGGTACAACAAATATCTAATAATTTTTTTATGTGATCAATGTATAGATGCATTATTAGTTAAGATATATTTCAACTACATAGATTCATTATAAATTATCAACCTACCCCTTTATAGACATAATATTATAAATAAATAGAATTAATTTTATTATTCAAATAATGTGTGAATTATAATAAATTAACTTAATTTAGCACTGTATCAAATTATATATAAGAAATCATAAATGAAAAGCTACAAATTCAATGGAGTGAATATACTTAGTTGATTTTAGTGATTCATGGATTCTATTCATTACTTTTTCATAAAAATGGATATGAAGACATATTTTGATTATGGTGTGAACTTTCATTACTTCAAATGTTTTCAATTTCTAGTCTTTCACACTTTGGAAACATACTTTAATTTTTACTTTAAGATTTATATATTTTTTAATTTCAAATCAACTATGTCTTTTATCATGAATTATCTTTGCAATTTTGTTGGAGTTAATCCATCGATTATATAGCTCCCAAAGAGCACCCAAAATAAAAAATTATCACACAAAGAAAAAATAGCTAGGCTATTGCGGCCAAAAGTTGATTGATCTAGAAACATGAGTAATCATTAATGTGAAAAATTCACAATATGTTGAAGATCTTTCTTTGAAGAAACAAATCTTGAATCAAGTGGAACTCCATCAAGTTACCTCATGACCCTTGGAAGGGTGTAGCTTTGAGCTGAATTTCCAAGTTCTTGGACTACCATTTTCTTAAACTCTCAAATTATTGATTTGTAAATTATTTGAAAACAATCCATATTGAGTTGAATTAGAGATCCATAAAGTTGTTTTATGACCCTTGAAAGGCTAGAATTCTTGATTAAAATCTCATAAATTCATTGGACAACAATCCATATTGAGTTTAACATGAAATCCCTTACCTATATCCAAAAATTAAGCTTCACAATACATGTATTCTTGAAATCCATCAACATCAACAAAGAAAGCAATAAAGAAAGAAAAAATGCTTCTCATATAAAGCACTATCTCAAAGTGAGAAGCTAACTTGAGATGATGGAAATTTCTCCATTCTTCAATGCCACCAACCTCCAATATGATGGATCAAAGTATGAACCCATTCTTAGTAATATCAACGAAATCATAATTTAGTGGTTTCTCATCCTCATCCTCAATAAAAACTAAGTTACCTTAATTTGATTGATCTTTGATATTTCCTCTAAGAAAATCACTTCCTTGAGTTTTACATGACCAAGCTCTGTGACCTTTTTTTTTACCTGACCTTATGTTATACCTTCAAAAATATAATACATTCTCCTATTGATAATCAAATTATGATATATCTTCTACATTTATTCTCTTTTCTTTTGCTTAAATATATAAGATCATATCTTCTAAAAATTGGGAAGTTATTTGATTGAGTGTAAAAATAACATTATAGTATTTTGAAGGTAGACTATTTATTAAGATAACTTTAGAATCATCATCATTAACTAGAGCCTTCACCTCTGCAAGTTTCTTAATGAGAGATGTTAATTACTTATATGATTTGATGTTGTGATTCCATCTTCCATTTTGAACTAAAAATTTAAGTTGTAGGGAAAACTTTTCATTAAATGATTTTGCTCCAAATAATTTATTTAGATTATCTCAAATTTCTGCTGATGATTTATCTAAATCTATGTTATGTAATTCAGATTTAAAAGAGCAATAACAATAATGGCCTTGGCGTTATCATCTCTACTATTCCAATGTAGTAATTTATTTGCATCTGAAGGTAGGTTTTCTTATTTGCTTACTATTCCCCATAAATTTTAATTCATTAGTTGCATTCAAATTTTCATTCTCCAAGTATGAAAATTCAAAGTAGAATACTTGTATAATCCAATCTCCATAATGCTATATCCCATTTAAATAAATTCAAATCAAACTTTGACTTAATATCTTGCTTATATCACCATGCCAACTTATTACTCCACATACAAAAACATCAAAACACTATTATGAGGCATAACCATGTTTGAATTTATTCAGTTAAAATTCAAAAAAATTCACCAACTTGCTTATGCATTATTCTTGCATATTCACCACCAATATTATTATAAAACCACTGTAGAAACAATAAAACAAATTATTCATAATAAAAACTATATATTACCACCAATAGTGGCATGGTATGATGGTTAAGTTGTTATGGTGTTGTTCTTGCCATCAATGATCAAATCATGATGGGGGTGTAATTGTTGAATGTTTAAATTGGGGATGAGGTCCCTCGTTTGTGACCTCATTGGTTCATAGCTCCAGGTCAAAAGTGTTTACCCCTTGATAAAAAAAAAACTATACAGTAACCAAGTCATTTTAATTCTTTTAACACTCGGCTGAGCTTTCCTTCCCAGGAAAAATATTCAACATCTTTCAATGAATGGATTAGACCTTTCCAAATAGCTATGATGGCATTTGATTGAATCTATAACACTATTTCTTTCTTTTTTTCTTAAGTGGTGATAAATATGTAAATGGAGGGCTAGATCAACAATGAATTTTTGAATCCCTCCCTTAAAAAAATTTGCAATTGCAATAATTATCTAACTCATCCTCTTGAGTAGAAAAACTCATGATTGCAAAAATCATGTTTCCTATAGCTTACAACTTTAAATTATTAATATTTATATTGTTGGCCCCATGGTTTCTATTGCACCAAAATGTCAACCTATTAATGTATGATACAATCACCAAAGTTAACAGATCCACATAAGGTGATTAAGCTATGTCACGAATCCCAAGGGGAGCACTAACCATTTGCAAACAATCACCCCCTCAACATTACTCGAGGGGATTCAAACCTAACACCTTTTTCTCTTATACTAATTGTTGGTCCCACAATTGTTGTTGCACCAAAAGGTCGACCTGTTAATGCCTGACACAATTTCTAGAGTTAATGAATTCACAGAAGGTAGTTAAGACATGTCACCAATCCTAAGGGGAGTGTTGACCATCTATCAACATATACATGATAGGACCACCCACACCAAAGATCATATGACTACACAAATCTTCTTGCCACATGTTGAATTTCCAATGATATTACCATGCTAGTAGCAAATTTAAATGAATAGAAAATTTAAAGTATTTTCAAATCTACAGCTTTCTCTAATTGTTCTAGTAGGTACCTTCACATTTTAGAATTATTATGCCTCCTTCACATGCTTATATATGGGTTTCTCAATCTCCAAAATTCCTTTTTTATTAATATTCCTTGACATAGTAAGAGATTCCCTGCACATATTTCACCTTGTTTATTTGTGAAGGAAGGGGGATCATGTTATACTTGGGAAGTGTTTCACAAAGTATCCAATTCAAACCAAATACTACTCTAAGAAGTAGTAAGAGAATGCAACAATGTGTCTACTTTCTGTGCTGATATTATCACACGCTACAACCATCAATAATCTTAAGAGAATAGTGGCAAATTTTCCAATCAAAGCTGGTCAATCACTCACATTTTTAGACCATTCCTTTTGCATGCCGTCAATTATCTACTCCTCATTCACAAGTGTTGATCTATGTTTTCTTTGATACCATTATAAGGTGAATACTTCATTGATTTATCAAGGAAAAATGAATACATATATAAATAGGAGAAATATAGTTGAACAATGTCTAACTATATATCTTCCTGATAATCACCTATAAAACTAAACAATATAATAGGAATTTCTAAAATTGCATCTACCTAGTACATAAGAACAACAAATAGATACATCTAGATCATTCTAAAGAAAAATGAAGGAAGCATTAACACCAAAAATATGAAACCCCCCCATAATGATGAGAAGGGAGAGGCATAATAGGTCGATTAAAATTGTGTCTCACCATGTAGTGTATAAAGAGGAGAAAAAACATCCGAGTGTGCACAAGAAAGCACTTGCAATTGAAATAGGGTGTGAAAACTAATGCAAACATTCATGAAGGTAGATGAGGTTGCAATAGAATACAAGAAGACACATGTAAAATCCCTGTAACAATTTAGAAGTAGTGCACGTGAAAAATGCATGGTACAACCATATGTGTGAAATCTATAAAAGAAGACTTGAGAAACATACTTTATCAATGCATCTACTTATGGGAAAGTGATTCAAAAGATGCATACATTGGTTAAATGGAAAGCAATCTAGAAATACATATATATTAGTCCAAATGAAGTCATCACATAAACATAAATTTCTTTGGTGCTAAAAATCTAAGTAATCAATTAGAATATGAAAAGAAGAAAAAATGAATAAAATGTACCTAGAAAAATTCTAAAAAAATGAATTAATAGCTTGGAAGAGCTCTAGAAGACCTTTTCAATGCTATAATAAATCTGAAAAAATGGAGGAACTAGTCACAAGTTATGAACTCCAAAGTGAAAGAAGAAAATTTGAATTCAATAGGTGATATAATGTACCATTTAAAAGAAAAAGATACATACATGAATAGAAAGTTCTCAAAACTAGCCTTCTAATAATATATTGTTTACTAAAATCCAATAACCTCTAATTAAGTTATGTTAAAAAGAAGAAAACACTTCCTATAAAGAAAATAAGGGCTAGGAAGGGGTAGGTATGGATAAATTTACTATTGAGGTTAGCATGCCATCATATGCTTGTAGCCAAAATATGTTGCTTTATGTTAGAATTGAACCAAAGGAAATAAAGTTCCACCTTTTAGGAGATGGAACTTTGGGAAATATTTCACACTTTAGTTAATTAGGAAACCAAGATCTCTCAACCAAGTGACTCAATTGAAGAAAGGACTAAGATTTTCCTCGTGTGATTAAACAAAGGTTCACCATTAAATGAAGTTTAAAAGGAGAAATGCAAACACTTATGTATAAAACCCTAGAAACTTGAAAACATGAAATCAGCTTAATAAATAGAATGAAACAAAAAAGTGCATGAGTGAATGGAGATGCCAAGGAAAGATTTGTAAACCCTAAAAATTATTGTTTTAAGGTGCACTAGGACTAATATGCCAAGTTGGGTGATTTAGTCCCACTTTAGGCTTTTCAAGATAGGATCTAGGATTCTCTGAGAGTTCATTAGGATTTGATGAATGATGATCAAAAGCTATAATGGGACTAATACACTAGGTTGGGTGTATGAGTCCTACTATAGGATTTTTTAGGATCTTTTCAAGTCTTCCAAATCTAGATCTAACACTATTGAATTTTGTCGAAAGGCTATATGAAGGACTAAATTGCCAGGATGGCTGAATGAGTCCCATTCATATAAATATGCAAAACACACATCACAAGAGAGAGAGAAAAATGTTGTTTTGTTAGTGGATAGGGGTCTACCTTAGTCATACCCTATTTGAGTAATTAAACATTGAAATGAATTGAAATAATATGAGGGAATGATGAATGACCAAATGAATTATCAACTCACCAAACCTTTTTGAATCCTTGGACTGTAGATCTGCAACTTGTATAATTTGGTTTCAATGGATGTAGATCCTGATTATGAAACTTAATATGAATTTGAATGCTTAAACATGGATCACAAATGCTACAAAAACATGTTAGCTCACAAACAAACATGATGCTCAACTCTTGAATTGATGCTCCAAAATGCTTGATAATAGGCTCTTGAATGCTCAAAAATCCCTCTTGAAAGCTCTAGGTCTAGGTGAAACTCTCTTGCTTGAAAATTCTTAGTTAAATAATGATTTGAAACCTTAGTTATATAGGAATTCCATTTAATTTACCATTTATTAGATCCCAAATGTTGACATTCACAAAATTTGAATTGTAAACCCTGATTTCTTGCTCAAAACTCTAAAAAGGCCCCAAATGCAACTCATATGCCGAAGGTGGCGTATGGTTCCTATTGTAGGTATGAAGGTGTTTTCATTGATTTCAATTTGTTGCTAATGCCATTGATGTCAAGATAGTTGGTTATTGGCTATATATGTTGAGGATATTGAGAAAAC
>VDFB02357030.1:0-13431 GCA_007258455.2 Sequoia sempervirens
AGAATGATGAGTAATATGAGATCCTTCACCCACTTTGTAGATGCAATATTCAAGATGGGGCTAGGTGAGTTGGTTGTCAGGTTCAACACTATGTCTTAGGAAGATCTTTGCTCAAGGACAAAAGTGTGGTTCTAGGATGACAACACGACACACTAGTGTTTCTCAAGCGCATTAGTGTCTGCGTGGCCAGAGGACCAAAAAGACAAGGTTAAGCACTAGAAAACAAACTAACAACCTAGCTAATCACTTTCAAAGGGCCAAAACAAAGCTATGAAGTTGGAAAGATATGAATGAATATGATAAAGTAAATATACAAGAGTTAGGGTGGAAAGAATGATCACAAAGGTATTTTTTCGCTAGCTAGCTCTAAACGCACGTCCACTTGCACACAAGAAAGGGGGAAATTTGTTGGGGCTGTATAGGAGCATTCCTTAGTTAGACCCCTATTTTGGTGTTTCCATCTCCACACAAAGCCAAGTTTTCAACAATGGAGAAATATATGATAAATAAGGAAATGAAGTTTGAACACAAAAAACATTACAAAACAGTAAGGTGCTACCCAACCAAATTGTAGAGGAGAGGAGTAGAAAGTTTATCACCTCCTCCAAGCTCTCACTAGCTAATGGAGGAGAAAATGAGAGGACTCAAGCCCCTGCTGCAATGGTATTGTTCCACACTCTCTCTACAGAGTTGATGAAGTACTATTTTTGCTGCTATGGAGTGTGAAGTGCAAGAAAAGTTGTGTAGAATGCTTAGATAATGGCTTGGAGAGATGAACTGAATTCTTAGAAGATTGCTTGGACTTGTGAAGAAGTTGAAATGCATGAAGGAAGAGTGAATTTGAAGGAGAGAATGAAGAAAACAACCATATTCAGGTCAGTTAGTCAAAGAGGGCATTATAAATCGACCTCCAATGGGAAGTGTAATGGATCTATAGGCTCTAAATGCAGGAATCTGCCAGAGATGTAAGCACACCGCGCATATTTCTATGCACCGTGTCAGAATCCTTGATAGTTATTCCTCTGCTGATGCACAAAGCAAATGCCAAGTGGAATGAAGGTGGCAGGCTTATGTGGATTTTAACCTTCAATTTATTTTTTCTAAAGTGAGGAAGGGTAAAAGGGGAATTTGCATAAGGGGTGAAAATTCACTCCTATACAAATGGTAAGCTACCTCTCAAATTTTTTAAGTGTGGAGAAGTTGGTCATTTTGATTCTAAATGTCCCTTTAAATATTCTAAAAACAGATACAAAGAGCCTAGAAGAAATAAGTTCAAGAAGAGTCTCTACTCCAAGGAAGACTCTTTCTCTTCAAAGGATGATGATTCTAGTGGTCTAGATAATGAGGATGAAGTCTTTTTTTTCATTGCTAAGAATATTAAAGATGAAGCTAAAGATTCAAGTGTTGTGTGTACTTCCTTTCGTGCAAAAGATGAAGAAAAATCATGGGTGATTGATAGTGGTTGTTCTAACAACATGACATGAGATAAAAACAATTTTATCAAGCTTGTGAAGTGGAATGGAGGCATAGTCAGTTTTGGAGATGATACTTTAGTGTAGATCTGTAGAAAAGTTACAATAAGTATTGATAAAAAGTATAGATAAAAGATGTTCTTTATGTTAAAGGTCTCATGAACAATCTTCTTAGTGTGAGTTAGATGTGCAAAAATGGATACAATCTCATATTCAATGACAAAGGATGTGAAATGAGGAAAGGAAAGTCTAGAAAATTGGTTGCAGAAGGATCTAGGACAAGTGGTGACATATACAATCTAAGGGATGTCAATGGAAGAAATTGTATTTTTTTACAAGAAATTGAATGTCTCCTAAATGGCATAGGAGAATGTGACACAAATTAACTAACAATCTTGTGAAGGTTAGCTCATTACATATGGTAAGAGATATGCCTAAGATAATTAATCCTACAAGTACAATGTGTAAGGAATGTCAATTTGGAAAGTAGACAAGGATAAGTTTCAAGTCTAAAGAGTATTCCTCCTCTAGACTATTGAAGCTGGTACATATTGATTTGTGTGGACCTACTGGAATAAAATGTCTTAAAGGAGAAAGGTATTTCATGCTTTCTATTGACGATTTCTCTAGGACAACTTGGGTTACATTCTTGAAAGATAAATATGATGCTTTTAGTAGATTCAAGATTTGCATATCAATGGCTAAGAATGAAATCAATGCCAAAATCAAGTGTTTGAGGTTTGATAGAGGAGGTGAGTTCACTTCAAATGAGTTCAATGTTTTTTGTGAAAAACATGGAATAAAGAGGCATCTATCTACTTCTAGAGCTCCTCAATAGAATAGGGTAGTGGAAAGGAAAAATTGGACTATTCAAAAGATGACAAGGATTGTTAAGGTTGAACAACACTAAGACCCCATATGAGTTATGGTATGGAAGATGAACTGTCAAGTACTATGGAGTCTTTGGGAGAAAATGCTATATTAGAAGAGATGAAGATACATTAGGAAATTTTGATTCAAGAGATGATGAAGGTATCTTATGGGATATTCATCTCAGAGTAAAGCATATAGGTGCTACAAAAAAATATTGGGAAGAATATTTGAAAGTGCAAATGTTAAGGTAGATGAAGATATACATAAGAAAATGTATGATATTAAGGACTATAGACTTGATGGACCCCCCTACTAAGAAGAAGAAGAAGAAGAAGAAGAAGAAGAGAAATAAGAAACAATAGAAAACTAGTTTAGGGATCCTACCAAATATGTTAAAAGGAATCATTTAGAAGATCATATTATTGGAGATAAGAATGAAGAAGTGTTGACTAGAAGGATTGTAAAGATAAATGAACAAGTAATTTTAATTTTTTTTATGAAAGATAGAACTAAAAACTTTTGTTGATGCTAGCAAGGATGAAGGATGGATACAAGCAATGGAAGAAGAATTGAATTAGATTGAGAAGAATCAAACTTGGAAATTGGTTCCAAGGCCTATAGAAAAAAATGTGATAGGAACAAAGTGGATTTTTACGAATAAATTAAACGAAGATGGAGAATTTGTAAGAAAAAAGGAAAGACTAGTTTATAAAGGCTATTCATAGGTAGAAGGAATTGATTTTGAGGAGGCTTTTTCTTTGGTAGAAAGAATGGAAGCAACTAGAATTTTTCTTGCTTTTTCTACCCACAAGAACTTCAAGGTATATTATATGGATGTCAATTCAACTTTCCTAAATGGAGAATTGGAAGAATTCTACATAGAGTAATCTTGATGGATTTTAGTTATTAGAAGAACCAAACATGGTATGCAGACTCAAAAAGGAATTATATGGTCTCAAGGAATCTCCTAGGGCTTGGTATGCAAGGTTGGACAAGAACTTGCTTCAATAATGTTTCAAGAAAGGTACTACAAATAGTAATCTTTACTTCAAGAGTAAGGATGAGATAATTTTGATAGTTGTTATTTATGTTGCTAATATAGTATTTAGTGGTAATGATGAAATGTGCAAGAATTTTATTGAAGAAATACAAAAGGAATGAAATGTATATGATTGGTGAGTTATCCTTCTTTCTTGGTCCTCAAATTGCTCAGCTAGATGATGGTATCTTTATTTCTCAAGAAAAATATGCCAAGGAGATGTTGAAGAAGTTTGGTATGGAAGACTCCAAACATGTGAGTACTCCTAGGTGATCCCACAATACCGGTTTACAATTTTTGGCCAAACTGGATACTGAACTAATTTTTTCTAACTAAATCTTCACTTTTGGGCACCTATAGTGGCTAAACCGTGAGGAATTTTAAGATGATGCAAACTACTGATTTGTGAAATTGTATATAGATTCTAAATCTATTTTTTTCAATTTTTTTGCAATCAAATTGCACTTCTTTTTCCATCTCCTTTGAAAACTAGTTTTTATTAGTAAACACCATTTTTAAGGAGTGATGCTCACCATATACAACATAATTTTTTTATATGAAGCATAAAATTCTTTTTTTTTTGAATTTAGATGTGTAACTACAATATATAACCAGTTAATTTGGTTTCATCTAGTGTTTTATAGAATATTTTTTCCTTAATCAAGTTTCGAAGTCAAACCAATTACAATTCAGACATAGGTTGACTGTATACAACATAACTTTTTTTGTATGTATCAAAATTTATTTTCTTTTACTGGATCACGAACATCAATACCTAGCCTAAACATATTTTTCAAAATTTTATTTTGATAATCTGCTACTTTTCCACATGTGCAGAACAAAGAGCTTGAATTTTTAGTGAAAAACCTATGTTTAATCAAACTAAAAACAAAAATACATAATAAAAAAAAACATATTAAAATTATATTTGATGGATAGCTCATTTTTATGACTACCATCATCCAGTTGGGTTTATGAAGTCTCCTCCTTTTTCATCCTCAACTCGAGCTTCGAAGAGAAAAATTCTAGAGAAATTTGGTGCCAAAGGGGGAGAAGGGGGAAAAAAGGGGGTTTTAAATGAACCCAAGTTTGAGTGAACCCCCCTTGGAGGTTTGCTAGAACTAGGGTTTGAATGAACCCAGGTTCAAGCAAACCCACTTTTGTAGTAAATTTTCCATTTTCTTCATCATTAAAAATGCAACAAAGGTGAGTCACATCATTTAATATGGTTCACTCAAACGAGGGTCCATTCGAACCCATTTTGGGTCCATTCGAACACCCTAGTTCATGTGAACCCCTAAAAAGCAAAAAAATAAATTCATAGGAGTGTTTTTGCAATTTTCCTTCCTCACTATTATTGTAAACCAGTTTTGTGGGTTTACCCTCCTATTATAAGAGGTTTTCACTTGAGAAAAGATGATGAGCCTCCCTTAGCTAATCAAAATATATGCAGATCTATGATTGGAAGCTTTTTATAATTAACTACTTCAAGACCTAATATCATACATGTGATATGTTTGGTTGTAAGATTTCAAGCTAATCCTAAAGAAACCCATGTGAAGGTAGTCTAGAGAATCTTTAGATATTTGAAGATCACTCTAGATTATGAATTATGGTATCCAAAAGGAAATAAATTTGATCTAAGTGCTTACACTAATGCTGATTGGGCTGGTTGTGTTGATGATAGAAGGAGTACTAGTGGTGGTTCTTTCTTTTTAGGAAGTAGATTGGTTTCATGGGATATTAAGAAATAAGATTCAATATCTTTATCAACAACAAAAGTATATCATTTTGTTGTAGCATCTTGCTATTCTCAAGTGTTGTGGATGAATCAAACATTCAAGTATATCAAGATTAACTATGATGATCCTATTCCTATTCTATGTGATCACACAAGTGCTATCAATATTTCCAAGGATCTAGTGATATATTCTAGAACCAAGCACAAATCAATTAGGTATCAATTTTTGAGAGAGAAGGTTGTAGAGAAAGAACTCAAGTTGGATTATGTATCTACAAAGGATTAGATTACAAAAAATTTCACAAAGGAACTTGTACAGGATACATTTGAATATATCAAGTAGAAGTTCGGGGTAATTGCCCCTCCTTGTTAGATGCATAATTGGTGCATTTGTCTAGGGAGTAACTCATCATATATTTATTCCTAGATTGATGTTGGATAGATCTCAAGGAAGAAGGTAGTGGTTGTTGCTGATAGGGGGAGAATGTAAGTTGTTTCAAGAAGGAGATCTAATGCACAATAAAGGGGGAGAGTTTGAAGAGGATAAATTATACTTGAAAGGGGGAGAGAAATTCCATTTTCCCTTTGTCTTTGATGTTAAAGGTGGAGAGAGATTCTCATATCCAATGTTTCATATCATTAGTCCTTCCCCATATGAAGTTTGAAGTAATAGAGTATAGGAATATGTTATCCAATCATTGGTTTTAATTCCAATTGGCTTGCACCAACTTGTTGCTACATGAAGTTATGAAAGGGGTGTATGAGAGTGTTCTTGAATATCATGTAATTTTTTTTGATGCTCCGTAAGGTGTTTTCTATTTTGTCTTGAATAGGATGTGATTCAAAATGGTTGTTTTGTTGGGTTATGATTTTTCCTAGTTGACTAAGGTATGTTGAGGGTGTTTACCACAAGATCAATATTGATTGTATTCTATGAAGTGTTTGAAGGTGTTGTATGGTTCATGCTAACTCATCTAGGGGAAGTGCAAGTATCAAGCTTTATCATTAATGTGTACCACCAATATTGTGAAGGCCTACACACTTCATGTTTTCTTTCTTAAGGATGACCTAACTTGAATTTGCGAAGTTTCTAGATGATGATCATTGCATATTGAAGTTGTGAAGAGTGTTTAGGACTAGTTTAAGCATGTGTTGTAATCCACAAGGTGTTTTCCTCTTCCTAGTGTTGTGTGTAGTCTTTTGGGTCTTTTCCACTACATGTTTCATATTGTTTATTTTTTCTTTAACCGTCTTCTAAATGTAATATTCTTATTATTGTAGGTTGACATGTGAATGTAGTCAATGAAATATCATGTATACATTGTAAACCTAGTTGATCTAGGTCATGGATTGTAGTAGTGTGTGTTAGAAACCAAGATCAGATTTGCAAACCAGAATAATCCTTCCATAGAAGAGAAAAATAAAAAAGGAAGAGATTTGCAAGAAGATGTGCAAATATTATTATTCAAGAATTCAATAATTACAAGATAATGATTTTCTTTATAAAAGAAAATAATTACCCTAGGAACTAAATAATGCAAATGTGTAATTAAATATTAATTACACCAACGCCCCCCCATAAGTGCAACTTAGGGAGAAGCAGATTATTATGAAAATATGAGTCCCGAAAACAAGGCCTGATCAGGTACTCATGTGCAAATGAAAAGAGAGAGAAAACCCAGTGGGAAAAACCCACCCTTTAGAGAGATGAACTACCGTGAAGAAGCACTGGAAGAACTCTGATGAAGCAACACTGGAACCCCAAATCTGGCAAGCAAGGAAAGATAATTTTGTCTACAACTAAAACCAAAAATGGAATCACAAATGCAACAACAAACCCGATGCCAAGGAACACTAGAAACACACATATTGGATCAACCCTAGGATCTATAAGCAATAGTAGATGAAAGGATGAATGAAGCCCATAATGATGACAAATATGGAAGTTGTGTCTCTCGAAGCCAATGCCAAACTAAAACTAAAACTTCCCATAGGATGAGTACCATCAAGATTCTGGAACAATCACCATAAAAACATGGCCTTCAAATGAGAAAGATCTGAACCAAAGCGGATCAAGAACCATAAAATCCCAACTGAAGTGTGAACCGAAGCAAACCAATGATGTGTCTAGCTAAGCAAGAAAGAAGCTAAGGGAAACAACATAAAACCAGAAAAAATCATGTGAGTTGTCACCAATACTAAAGATGGATGCAAGAAACCCCCTTAATGGAACTTTATATCAGTTCATTATTACAATACCCAATGATTGCATAAGGAGATAATGCAAACCTACAAAAATATAATCGAAAATGCAAACCTAGCACATGAAACAAAAATGAATGCATGCATAAAATAAGGTAAAAATATTCTGTAAATGACCTCAGATCTGCATAGAGGTCGAAACCAGCTTTCCAACGCTGCAAAAATCATGAAAAACAGATAAGCAAGTTACAAGATACGTGTCCCGGAGTGAAAATGGCAACATTTGACTTCCGAGGCAGAAAAAAAACATCAAAAAGGAAAAACCAGAAAATCACACTTGCACCATTGCATAGAGCTTAGAAATAGCTTTCCGAGCTCTGATACCATGTTAGAAACCAAGATCAGATTTGCAAACTAGAATAATCCTTCCACAGAAGAGAAAAACAAAAAAGCAAGAGATTTGCAAGAAGATGTGCAAATATTATTATTCGAGAATTCAATAATTACAAGATAATGATTTGCTTTATGAAAGAAAAGATGCATAACCCTAATCTTATCTTGAGAAACAAGATAGCTCAATAAGATAAGGATGACAAGTAATTAACCTAGGAATTAAATAATTACCTAAGTAAACTTATGCAAATGTGTAATTAAATATTAATTACACCAACAGTGTGTGATGCATTATGATAATTGTGTAAGTGACTAAAAGAGAAAGAGAAGAAGTGGTAGATCCTATCTGATTTCAATCTAATAATATCTCTATGACAAAAGGGAAGTGAAGAAATGAGATTAATTGTTTTCTAGAGGAAGTGATCCAAAGGCATTACTTCTTGAATACTGAAACTAGTGAGTTAGTAAGCTACAAAGAAGACATTAGCAAAAGTGACAAAGTATAATTTCAACCATCAAAAAGAGAAGGGAAAAAGTAGAATTGAAATCATCAAAATAATTGAGCCTAATTACCAATTTTAGACAGTGGAAGGAATATCATTTTTTAATCATTAATGATTTTATACTCGAATCAGGGAGTTGTATTTCCTTGGGTTGTAGCCCTAAAACACAACTTATAGGGAGTTTTATCTTCCTTGGGAATGACCCTAAAACTTATTTTCAAGCAATATTAGATTCTTTTGGTTGTATCCATAAATGAAGTTGTAATTGTTATTCATTTATGAGGATAGATTAGGACAATAGCTCCTATAAAAAATTTTCACCATGGTTTTTCCCCACTAGGGTTTTCCACATACATCTAGTGTTATTTTTTGTGTGCATTGTTTCTATATTTCATGTTATTTCTTATGCAATAGAGTTTAAAGTTTATTTTGTTTCAAAAATTTTGAGATCTAATAGAATACTGATTCACCCCCCTCTCAGTATTTCAGTGTATGCTCAACAAGATGAAGAATAATATCAATTTATATGGGGCCAAAGAAGGGAGCAGGTAAGTATCAAGGTAAGTCTTCTATGGTATGTTATATTGTGGTGGACTAGGAAATTTTACTTCTAAGTGTCCATAGGGGAAGATGGAGAACAAAAAAAAGAAGAAAATTAAATGTACAAAGGAATAGAATATCAACAACCAAGGAAGAGCTATTATCGAAACTAGTTTGAGAGAAATAATAAATTTTGGGGGAAAAAGAGAAGCCTTTACTCTAATGAATATGATGATGGATCAAAAGAAAGTTATGGTGAATTTTATGGTGATAAAAAAGAGATATTATTTATGGTTATAAATAACATTGAGAATTAGGAGGATAAAAGGGAAATGGAAGACATTAAGAATGAGGTTGATGAAGAAGTGGATCTTAAGGAAAAAATCTATCTTAAATATAACAAAACTCATTCACTTAAAATAGGAAATAAATTTTTGAAATAAAAAATTCAAGAGGAAAGTGAATCGAAAGAAAATTTATCAAAAGATATTGATTAAGAAAAAAGGAATGAAAAAGAATCCAAGAAAATCATCCTAGATTTGAAAATTAAGTGTGAAGAGGAAAAAATAATCGAGGATGGAATAAAAAAAAAGTTAAAGTAAAGGGAAGAAAGTTGTGAAAAGTGAGAATTTGAGATTGTATCACTAAGAAAGGATTTAGAAAAGATCATGGAATAATTGAATTGAGAATTAAAGAATGTGAAAATTTTAGAAAATTTTAGAAATCTTGGATAAAATCGTATGTTCCCAATAGTCCACATGTGAAAAGAATGGGGTTAGATTTGAGAAAATCATAATAAAACACCATATGAGTTATGGAAGGGAAGAATTACATATATAAAATACTTCAAAGTTTTTGGAAGTCCTTGTTATATTAGAAGAGATGAAGAAGATTTATGGACATTTGATGCATGAGAAGATGAACAAATATTTTTCCAGGGTTACTTTTCAAGGAGTAAAGACTATAGATGTTTTAATAAGATATTGCATTAGATGGTTGAAAGCATAAATTTGAAGATAAATGAGGAGAAAAACTATCAATTTGAATCACAAGAAGTTAAATATCCTTATGAAGAAAGATACAAGGAAGATGTAGAAAAAGAGATGAAATAATTGAACGAAGGAGCACTAAGGTACCAACTATTGCAAGAATGGAAAAAGGAATGAAGGTGTTGTCATTGATGTCAATTGGCCAACTGGTCATCTACTAGTTTCTATTGACTGTATATGTTGAGGATACTGAGAAAATTGTATTAAAGAAAGTTTATAGGTATTCAGTTGTTGCACAGGATGATGATCCTATATTTTCCCCTATGTTCATGTAGTTCAAATATGTTGGTCATGGTTGTTGAAGGTTGCTATATCTATATGTTTAGTTATTGGTTCGTTATGAAGTTTGAGTTGTGTTCACCAGTTGTGAACTATGTTTTTCTGTGATCTAGTTGAGGTTTGGGAGAAAATTTGCTAGTATGGAATTCTCTTTGATGAAGTATTTTGACTTGCACTTTTAGAGTTAAAATGTTTTGATTGCATTGAAGATATTTTTAGTTTCTGGAAGTTTCAAGCTTAATTGTTCTATGTATTTACACTGGTTTGGCTGACCTTGTGTTAATCACTATCCTCAAAGTTAATGAAGCTTGTTGGATCTAATTTGGGTCTCGATGAAGCGTGTGTTTATATATTCCTCATTCTAATTCCACCTTAGGATGTTTTGGCACTGACCTAATTTGAATTTGAAGTTGGATGGCTGAATTTGTATCTTTTTTAAAGTTGGAGATGGTATAAATACCAAATGAGCTAGTAATGAAAAATATACAAGAGAAAAGAAGGAAGATAAGTGAAAGAGTAGATGCGACATTGATGATATTCAGAAAGTGTGTGTAAGTTGTGTGTCAGAGATCAGTGTGAAGCTTAATGTTGAGTTTTCAGATGCAGAGAGTAGAAGGAAAACTCTATCATTCATGCAAGTTGATCAAGTAACTATGGTGGAATCCTTTGTTGCATTGGGATTGTAGTCTCTCTGTAATAAGTCTACTTTGTATTCTTTGTATCTCTGTGGCAATGAGCCCTTCAGGTTGTATCCCTATTGGACAATGAGTCCTTATTCTAGACAATGACTCCTTGTTTCATCCAGTGAGCCTTTTTGTGATTGGTTTTGATATTCTCTATAGTGTGAGTTAATAATTGTCGTAGTTTTTCCCTCACTATGTTTTCCACATAAATTTGGTGTTATTGTGTTTATGTATTGGATTTGAGTTTCTACATTGGCATTTGATGATTAATTGTTTAAGAAGTTTTAAGTATTAGTTCTAGTGATTGAATTAAAGGTCAAAATCTATGACAACTAATTCACCGCCCCTCTTAGTTGTCCTATTCAACAATTGGCATCAAAGCTTGGTTCCTTAGTGAAGAGCTTAACCACTTCAGGAAGGTCTGGGATGGCTAGGAAAATGGTCTTTGATTATCTGAGGTTTGATGGAACTAATTATGGTATCTAGAAAGTATTAATGGAATAATATCTGGAGTATTGTAGATATGATGTGGAGAAAGCTTACAAGAATCCTTACACTCTTGCTAATGGTCTGAGTGCACCTAAAGAGATTAGATCACATGAAGCGAATAATAAGGTGAAGTTCATCTTGAAGAATAATCTGGTACATTTTGAGTTTATTAAGGTTTAGAATTTGAAGACAAGTAAGGAAGTCTGGGATGCTTTATAAAGAGCACATGATGGTGATGAAAGAGTTAAAGAGGAAAAATTGTAGAATTTGGAAACACAGTTTGATCTTATACATATGTCTAAAGATGAAAATGTTAAAGCTTATGTACAGAGATTGGATGAGGTAGTGGCTAGAATGTGATCACTTGGTTCTACTATAGATGAAACAAGGATTGTAAAGAAGATTCTTATAACTATTCATGATGCTTATAGTGAGAAGGTGAGTGCTATTAAGTAGAAAATAGATTATAAGACTTGTACTAAGGATCTGTTGTTAGGATTTTTGACATCTTATGAGATGAAGAAGTTGAGTCTAAAAAAATGAGGAAAATTAGAGACTTCCTTTAAAGATACAAAATATGATCATCTAGATGAAGAGAAATTTGATGAAATAGAAGCTAACTTTGTTAGAAGAATGAGGAAAAGGCTCTGGTAAGTATAAAGGTAATTTTCCCTTTAAATGCTTTAGTTGTGGAGAAATAGATCATTATGTTGCAAAGTGTCCAAAAAGAGCTAAAAGGAATAAACAAAGATATGAGAAACAAAAGAAAGGAAAGAAGATTAACATAACTTACTATGTGAATGAGAATGCTAGTATTTTAGATGGAGATTCAAAATATGAAGATCTAGATGACAATGAATTCTTGTTCTTGGAAATTAAGGATGAACCTACTACTAATTCAAAAAAATAGGGAAAGTAAATCCCTCTAGAGAAGGAGAAGGAGAAAAATGAAGGTATAGTTATCTCTGCTCTACATGCTAAACAAGAAAAAAAAAAAATTGGTAGTTGATAGTGGTTGCTCACATTACATGACTAGTGACAAGAGTAAGTTTTTTAAACTTGAGAAATATGATGGGGGATTGGTTATGGTTGGAGATGATACTGGTGCAAAAATATATGGGATAGGTTCAATAATTTTTTATGGCAAGCATCATCCTGATGATGTTTACTATATTAAGGGTTTGAGGCATAATTTGTTGAGCGCTGGTTAGATGTGCATAAAAGGATATGATTCCAACAAAGGATTAGATTGCTAATATATTTACAAAGGCTCTTCCTAAAGATACTTTTGAGTATCTCTGAGAGAAGTTAGGGGTTATTTCCCCTCCTTTCATAAACTAAGATGCATTTGGAGATGCATCAGTTTGGTGGATTCATGGTTCTATCTTTTTGGACTGATATTTTGGTGGCTACCTCTTAGGGGGAGCATGTAGTTTTGAGTGTTGTCATTGTTAGTATTTTTTTTTCATGTCAAAGGAAGATTCAATAACATATATTTTTCCTTTACCATTCATGTCAAAGTGGGAGAGAAAGCATGTGAAAAAGAGAGAAAGCATGTGAAAAGGAGAGAAAGCTAATGAGAGAAAGCAAGTAATGAGAAAGATAATCTTCTGAGGGGGAGAAGCAAAAAGAAAAATCTTGGGAAGTATTTTCATAACTGGTACAGTGTCTTTCATGGTTTTTCACATCATGTGTTGCCATCAATGAAAAAGGGGGAGATTGTTACAAGAATAGGAAAATGAATGAAGGTGTTGTCATTGATGTCAACTGGTCAACTGGTTATCTACTAGTTGTTGTTGGATGTATATGTTGAGGATATTGAGAAAAAAATATTAAAAAAATTTACAGGTATTTAGTTGTTGCTCAGGAAGATGATCCCTTATTTACCCAAATGTTTGTGTGGTTCATATATGTTGGTCATGGTTATTGAAGGTTGCTATATCCAAATGTTTGGCTATTGGTTTATTATGAAGTTCAAGTTGTGTTCACTAGTTGTGAACTATGTTTTTTTGTGATCTAGTTGAGGTCTGAGAGAAAAGTTGTTGGTCCAAATTTCTCCTTGATGAAGTCTTCTAGATTTTGGTTCTAGTGTTAGGATGTTTTGATTGCATTGAAGATATTTTTGGTTTTTGGAAGTTTTGAGTTTAATTATTTTTTGTGTTTTACAC